>PVIH01000878.1:0-284724 GCA_004025045.1 Sigmodon hispidus
AGGGAAGTTTTCTTCTATGATTTTATTGAAAACATTATCTGTGCCTTTGAGCTGGTATTCTTCTCCTTCTTCTATTCCTATTATTCTCAAATTAGGTCTTTTCATGGTGTCCCAGATTTCCTGAACATTTTGAGTTATGGCTTTTTTAGTTTTACTATTTTCTTTGACTGATATATCTATTTGAGCTACTGAGTCTTCACTTCAGAGATTCTATTTTCCATCTCTTGAACTCTGTTTGTTATGCTTGTATCTGTGGTTCCAGCTTTTTTCTTCAGGTTTTCTATTTCCATCTTTGCCTCATTTTGTGCCCTTTTTATTGCTTGTATTTCAGCTTTTAGTTCCTGGCATGCTTCTTTCATAGTTTTGTTCATCTCTTCCAATTTTTTGTTTGTATTTTCTTCTATTTCTTTAAGGCTTTTTTCATATCTTCTTTGAGAGCTTCGATGATCATCAAAAAGGAATTTTTGGTGTTGCTTCCTTCTGTTTCCTCTTCATTGCTCAGTTCAGGTCTTGTATTTGTAAGATTGCCACTCTCTTCTGTAGTTACCATGTTGTTCTTTGTATTATTATGTAATTTTTTGCACTGACATTTGCCCATGGCTTCAGTGGTTCACGATTGGATGGCTCCTGGTCAGTTGTGGCACTTGGGCTTGTGTGCCTCCTGTCATCTCTCTGGGCAGGGTCTGAATCTACCCTTCAGGGACCCCTGTAGTTATCTGTTCGCTCAGTTCAATGTGGCGGTGGGTAGCCGTGCAAATTCCCTCAGCAGGTGTTGTGGGTATGGTGACAGGCAGAGTTTATCTGCCTGTGCTCCAGAGTGCACTGGGACTCTGGAGACAGCATTTGGTCCCAGAAGCGGAACCGAAACTGATGGGAGCTCATCTCTCCCTCCCTGGCTGGGATACAGGCGCTTGGGCCTGGTGACCCCTCCTCACCTCTTGGCGGGGTCTGAGTCTGTCCTTCAGATACCCCTGTAGTTGTCAGTTTGCTCAGTTGGAGGTGGCGGTGGGTAGCCGTGCAAATTTCCTCAGTAGCAACTGTGGGTATGGTGACAGGCAGAGTTTATCTGCCCCTGCTCTAGAGTGCACTGGGACTCTGCCGATACTGGCTCTTTACATGAGAGGTTAGATACCTATTGGATATTAAATTATGGATGTTTGGAAATAGAGAGAAAGCTCCATTGGTGAAGCACTTGCCTTGATATAAGCTGAGTTCAATGACAGTACTCACAAAACAATGCTGGGCATTGTGGTGTGCCTATAATTTTAGAACTGGGAAAGAAGCTTCCTAGAGCTCAGTCTAGCTTAACTGGTCAGTTTCAGGCTGATGACAGACCTTGTATCAAAGGAGTAGACAGGATGTCTGAGTTCATAGTCATCCTGGAGGTTGTCCTCTGGCTTCGACATCCATGCTCACACCAGGAGAAAACACATATATATTCAGGCACCCATGCATCTACCAACAAATGTGCATACACACATGCATTAACTTAAAAAAGATATTAGCAACTTATTATAAATATGTTTAATAATGAGTATTGTTTTTCTAAAATTAGATTTTCACTTTATAGACATGCTTACTTAAAATGTATTGTTTATGAGATAATTCATATCTTCTTCATTTTAATACAGACTTTCCAACATGTTTCAGAAAGGAAAAATACAATTTTTGGATATGTGAAAAAAAATTTCTTACTATTTTGCTTTAGCACATTTATAAATATACTAAGATGCTTAATTCATTAGCCAATTATCATTATATGTATTGTACATTATATATCTGTACAGTATATGTACCATTATATGCATTAATATATAAACACCATTATAACAGTATATTTTTATATTAAAGTTTACTTAGTCATATAGAGAAAGTAAATAACTTGTGACTTACATGTCTTTATTTTATTACTCATTCACTATGGATACCCAGTCATGTAGAAGATAATCAAATGCCAGAATATTTTTAAAAATGTTTACTATTCAGATGTGTGTGAAAGGTTCACACTGGACTGTCTGTTATCACATGATAACAGTTTTTCATTTTGCCCCATCAGGGAAGGGCCTGCCTCACATCATTACCTTTTTATGTCAACAGGATATTTTAATTCATGAATAGGTGACTCAAAACTGCTTTTAGTTTAAATTTTCTTGCTAAAAATTATTTTAAGCATAATTTCATTTGAAAAACTCTCTTCCCAGCAATTCCTGACTCCCCAAATTCCTTTCCCCTCAGGAAAAAAAGTTCCATTAAAAAAATCATTTTGTGCCAACTCTTTTTTTGTTGGCAAAAATGAGCTGGTTTGACACAGGTTATTTATAGCTCTTCTGAATATCATTTTTATTCCCATGTTCACTTATGGGTACTAACAAGTTTGACTGAGCCCCAGACCCTGCTTTGAGGATTATGTAAGGAATGGTTAATGAATTATATTGCCTTTCTAAAATTGGAACCAGTACAAACTTGAAACATGTCTGGTCCAAAGTTTGCTTTGAAAGAGAAGAAATGATGTTTATGTGTAGTATGGGGTGCAGGACATGTTCAGCAAGTTACCTTAGAATAGAAGCACAGCATAGAGAGAGAGTCTTATTGTTTGTACTGCACAGGACCTTTTAGTAAAAACATACTGACAGCCATGATGATTTTTAAAAAGATAAATTCTATTTTTAAATTGTATCCTTGGCCTTCTTAGAAATGTGTTCATATTGCCTAGGTTATCTTCTGTCTTAGAATACACTTTTTCATAGCATCCTCCAAAGAAAAAGAGAAATTCAAAAATCTTTTCATTTTTATCTCATTTGACATTTTTTGTAAAGCTGAGCTTGCAAAAATAATTATAGTGAAGTGATACCATTAATTAGATAATTTTAGTTCACACTGATTTTCATGATATTGAATTTATTTTCTAGAATTAGGTCATGGTCTACTTCATGTTGTATCCTTAGATAGTAGTCAGAGTTGTGGGAGCTGAAAGAAATAAAGGATGTGTTCTCTTGCTGTTGCTCTGGGAATATTGAGTAAGAGAATCTTTTCAGAGTTTTTATGTAGTAATAGATGCCATTTGAATTCAGAGCAGCAGGGCAGGACTTAGTTGTGTAATAGCTCGAGGCTTTGAGAAGCCATTACTACAACCAGTCCAGGGCTAACTGAAGTCTGTCATATCCACAGGAAAAGCTCCAAATGCAGGACGATCACCACAACTCTGACTGCAGATTTTAGTCCCCTGGGAAGCTTTTCATAAACACAAGTGTCCATAGCCCACTCCAGGCCAACTGCTTTGCTCTTTCAGGGAGTTTGACGTGACCCCTTGGGACGACTATAACAAAATACTGTAGACTGTGTGATTTATACCTTTATGCTTACAATTCTAGAGGCTCTGAAGTTCAAAGTTGCTAGTAGATCTGGTAACTGGGGAGGGTTTGCTCTCTACTCCAGCCCTGTTGCCTTCTAATTGTGTCTTTCCAAGGTGTGAAGATAGCCACATCAGTGCAATAATCACATTCATGAAACAGAGCCTTATAATCTCATTACCTCCCAAGGACTCCAACCCTTGACACCATTGCACTGGGATTAGGATCTTGTATATGAATTTTGGAGGGATCCAAATTTCAGGCCATCACAAGGTTGTGATATGCAGATTAGAACAGTGACTCCTTGCTCTCAGTTAATGATTCTCAAAATGTGGTCTCTGGAATAGTATGGTAAGCACCTGGGAACTTGGGGGTACTTCTGCGAATAAGATGGCCTGCGGATTAAGGACAATGACCTTGGAAGAATTGAAGTGTCAGAATTTTTCAGAAATTTAGTCCTACATATAGTGTTCTTATTTTAAACTAAAACAAAAATACCCAAAACAAATAAATAAAAAAAACTGGGAGGAGGTTTTTATTCGATGTGATATCTCCAGTCCCATTTATAAACTCTTTTGCTGCACACATTTCCATTTACTTCCAGCTCAGCAGAGGCATGCCAGAATCCCAAGCTGGAACCAGGGTGATCCACTGGATTACAGAAAGAAAAATATTAGAGCTGCTATTTATATGTTTCTTTACTTCATCCAATTACAATTTCTGCCCTCAGAGATGGTGCATGTGAAATTTAGAGCATGCTTGAAAACATCCTAATATTAAGTATATACATGCTGCTATATTGGTAGGAGAAGATTCACTAATATAGATACATAATTTTTTAAAATAAATCTCAGGCTTATTGCATGACACCATAAGCTTATAGGGCAAGGAGATTACAATTTCATCTTTTTTTCTTCCCATAATTCTTTGCCTTCAGATAGTAGACATCAGTCGATGTGAAAATGGATATTTTGGCTTACTGCTATATTTTAAGAAAATGCAGCTAAAATTTCAGCCATCAGAGAAACTTAAAAGCGCCAAGGCTTTAATATCAACATTCGTCCCTCTCCAGTCTGTGGGTGGCTACATACCCATCTCCAAATATGAGCTCTTTTCTGCTTTTAGCCTAAAAGCAGCGACCATATTTGACATTGAATTTTTCAATGTCATGGAAAATAATCACACTTTTTTCATTTCAGGTTTTATTGCCATCACTGTGGGTCGACATCTTTTGTGGTTTCACTTTCCAAGCCAGCATTTCCCCCAAGCATCTCTCTCTCCCAGCCATTCTTCCCACACTGTTGCTCATCTGTGGAGAAACAGTGAGTGCAGAGAACTTCTTCCCTCCTCCAGGAGTAGTGGAAACAGGGGCAAAGCTTCCCACCTAAACAATAGTGCAAGTGCTGGCAAGTCAAGGAATGCAACTGTTTTTTTTTTTTTTTTTTAAATCTTCTATAACCAATTCCTTGATTAGCTCTACCTAAGCACAAAGAGCTTTTCCCCATGCTTACATATTAGAGAACATGTATCTAGAAGTAGAAAAAAACCTCAAACATTTCTTATAAATTAACAATGAAAGGCAAATGATTTACTTAAAAAATAAGTCACAGAATTCTCAGGAACAACATGAATATTAAGAGCCTATATTTTGACTTCTCCTAACATTGTACCATGAAAGAAACTAGAAGTCCCCATAGAAATAGCTTCTTCAAGAGGTGGAGTAAAGAATATTTTATCTGAGCCTGGGTCATGCTTAAAAAAGTACTAAATAATATACACACACACACACACACACACAGAGTCAGAGACCAAGACACACAGAGAGAGAGAGAGAGAGAGAGACATACACAGACAAACACACACAGAACAGAGATGTCAGATGAACATAGATGTTAACTAGAAAAAATTCACAATAGTGAGAGATGAACTAAGGAACAGATTATACAGTGAAGTATTGTTTTCTAGCCCAAAATATGTAAAATAAATGATTAGTATTTGCTGTTCAAAGTGATATCAAGAAATTCTTAAATAAGTCAATAAGATAGACAGATCTACCATACAAAAGTATTTGAAGCAATTTAGTTGACTAAATTTGAAGATCCTCTTTCCTAAAAAGCACCTGTGGTAGTGACTTTCTTCAAAAGTTTGAGATGGAAAATGGGGAAACAAGAGTGATTTTTGAGAAGAGAGACCTGATCAATGCATCCATGAAATCAAGGTCACAGGCACAGTACTAAGTCATGTTGACAGCACGTGCCCTTGACACTACCTTCAGATTCCTATTAAGCTCTTTCTCCACAAAGCCCCCAATCTCAGACTAGTCACGTGACAGACATCAGCTGACCTCCAGTGAGCTATTTTATAAAATGCCTGATGACTGTGTTTCAAGTCTGAAGTCATCAAAAGCAGGGAGATTGTGAGAAACTGAACGCTGCCTAAGGGACTCCAAAGAAGTGCATAAACTATATTTATTGTGATAGTTGAGATGGAGCCCTGGAGGATGGGGAGTAGGGGATAACATAATGTAAAAGGAAAGGAAACCAGAATGCAGCACAAACTTTACTTAATATGTACATCAATAACAGCTTATTAGCTGTGGTAAATGAGAAATTTAGTGTATAGTATATAGGAACTCTTTGCAGTCTTTACTACTTTATTAATCAAAATTATGTCTGGAAAACCTAATTTGTATATGTAAAGATGTTTAATATCATTAATCCTCAGGAAAATGCAAGTTAAACCTATCACAGGGCACTCTAAACTCCCAAAAAACATTAGCATTATAGACTGATTGCAAGGACTTCAAGCTGGGATTTTTATACCCTTCCTGTGAAGAAAAAAACCAATAGAATTTCACTGTGAAAAAATACTCAATAATTTTATAAAGTCTTATGTATAATATGATAGGACCCCATTATTATATCCCTATACATTAACTTAAGAGACAGTAGAACATACTTTCATATAAAGAGCTATACATAAATGTTCATGGAAGATTTATTTTTAATAACCAACCTTCCTAATGAAAAAGATAATCATGTCCTTCAATATATTCACAGATAAGCAACTATGGACCTGGGGTATTCTCATGCAATAGAGTGCTACTTGCCAACAAGAAGTAACAAACAGCTCCAACACGAATGGCATCTCAGGACATGCTTAGGGAGACTGAAAACAGCACACATTCCATTAAAGCACTTAAAGGAAATGTTAGCAAATACTCACTCTATTACATGAGACAGAAAGCTGAGTCCCAGTGCTGAGCTGGGACTAACTATTAACATCTAAGAGACCAGAGGGGACATTTTGGATCAATGAAGTGTTCTCTGTCTGGAGTGCGATGATTATGTCACTAAATGAATTTATTAATACTATTAACACATTTATAAAGGTGCTTCTTCTATTATGTAAATTATCGTAATGAAACTGTAAAGGAGTGAGTCCTCAGGCTTCTAAAGCTTCTTCAAGAATGACCAACTACTTCTGCTTCATAGCCTCTCCACCACGCCATCCCACACCATTCTCTTGTGTCCTATTCCATTTCCCCCTTTGTCTTTTGGCTGTTTGATAAGTGTCTGTCACATTTTATAGATGCCTGATCCTCTGGTTATTTCAAAAGGGAAAGGTTTGGTGTAATGATTTTTGCCAGTAGAGTTTAAAGTGATCCTACAGCTTGCTTGGGAAGGAGGAGAGTGGATCCTTCCCTGGTTTCTATGACTCACAGGGCACAGGAGAGGGTCTCTGGGAATACAGTATCCAAGGAGGGGCCATCAGCTGCTCCTCTACAGGGAAGTGCTCAGCAGGGGCTGTCTTGTGAAGCTAAATATGGTCTCTGGAAATCACAGGCAGCCACATGGAGACCAGCAACAGAGGCTGTAGAAATAAAATGCCATGGAAGAAGAGAAGACCAGCTCCTCACTACTCATTTTCTCTGAGAATGAGGATTTGCCATTATGAACAAAAGTGCATAGACAGTGTTGGTTCGGGAAAGCTTGAAACTATGAACTGTGACCAATGTAATAACATTGGATTTTGACAGAACATTCACCAGAGAGATGAAAACTTTAATAACCAACATTGAATTACCAAAAGAATCATTGGAGCAGACTCTGGTTTAGAATGATGGTTGATTAAGATGCGCACCCTGAGCAGATTAGGTTCAAAGACGTTTTTGAGAATATAGCAACTGTGGTTGGTATGTAAAATAAAAAAACATTTAAATAAAAGAAGATAATGGGAAATAAAAAAGTAAATTTCATTTAAAATTTTTGCATTGATGGGGCCTGGAGAGATGGCTCAGCAGTTAAAAGCACAGGCAGCTCTTCCCAGAGGACCAGAATTCTATTCCCTACACTCATTCCAGGCACCTTACAAGAGCCAGTGGCCTCAGCTTTAGGGGATCTGATGTTTACTTTTGGCCTCTGTGGGCACCTGCACACATGTGGCTTATACCATACACACACACACACACACACACACACACACACACACACACACACACACTTAAAAAATTACATTGATATGTCACAATCCAATTGCTTTATTTACATACAATATTTTGTAGTGGATTTTTACTGGTTGATATACTGTGTACATTTATCTGTCAATATATTCTTCTATGACATAATATTAATGTCTATGCAATGTTCCATCACAGGAATGTATATATTTTACCTAACTAGTAGCTAGTTGTTGAACATTAAGTCTCTTTCTTTCTATATTATAAATAAATTTGATGAAGAATTTTACACACATACTTTTTCACACCATCATGAGTGTTCCCATAAGATAAATTCACAGTTTGGAAATTACTAGGGCAGAGGGTGTTTGTGTGTTAGGGGTTTTAACACCATTTACAAGGTGTGTACCAATTTACACAACAGCTAGAAATCAGCAATCTTTAAAGGATAATTTTCTGTTTATTTATACATCTACTCTGGCTCAGCCATGAGCTGAAAGAATGATCATTACAATTAGGATAAATTTAGAGCTAGTAAAATTAGCATTACTAACAATAAGGAAGCTTAATCTTAGATGTGCCATGGAATTGACCATACCCACAGAGTGATGGTTGTAGTAGTGAACTCAGCCTTTACTTTACTCGGTCTTTATGGTGAGACTCCATAGTACGCAGAATTTATAGAGCTTTGCAGATATTAACAATCTGTTGAAGTATTAGTGTCCCCCCATTTTAGAGCAGAGAAAACTGAGACACAAAGTGATAACTATCTTGATAAATGTAGACTTATTAATGTCCTTATTAATAGTATAATCACAACCTGGGTTATTTTAGTATTTCTTTTAACTTTTTTACATACATATGTGTGTGACATGTGGGCATAGGTATGTGTATTTGCTCACATGAATGCAAGATACTGGAGAGAGTGCCTGTGGGTGCCTGTAAAAGTAAGGTTGATGTTGGAAATCACTTTTATTGCTATTTAATTTTATTCATTCTAGCAAGGGGACTCAATCAAACACAGAGCTTGCCAATCTGGCTGGTGAGAATGAAGCTAGTCAGTCTTGCTAGCCAGCTTGGTCCAGAGGTACCAAATTTGTGCCTTCCAAGGCTGGACTTACAGGTGTGATGCTATACCCACTTACATTTATGTGGGTCCTGGGGATGCAAATTGTAGTCTTCTTGCTTGTACAGCAAACTATTTACCTAGTAAATCATCTTCCCAGCCTGCTCTTAGTATTTCTGCATGTTGCATTCCATTTACTTTGTCTTAAGCCTTGAGTCAGTCTGCTTTTACACATATGAACTGCCAACGCACAGAGGAACCTGTGCCTGGAATATGAAACAGTGTGCTTGACTGACCAGTGGGAAGACACATGTGACAGAATCCGTTAATCACTCACTTCATCTTGAAAATGAGAACAAAGAACAGTTGTAAATCCTAAGTACAATGTTATGACATACTGTTCGAACTAGCTGTGGGGTTTGTCAAAAACAATTTGTTGCCAGATGTGGTGGTGCATATCTTAAATTCCAGCACTCCAGAGGCAGAGACAAGTAGATCTCTGTGAGTCTGAGGCCAGTATGGTCTACAGAATGAGTTTCAAGCCAGCCAGGACTACATAGTAAAACCCTGTCTCTGAAAAATTTGTCATAGATGATAACGTTCTGAAGTTTATGAATGATACTTTTTATGTCACTTGGAGTGGATGTGAGTTTGTCCTTGTGTTTCCAGTTGGTCCAGTGTGCCTTCCGAGTAGGACAGAGGATAATGTAAAAGCTATGGTTGTCCAAGTTTTTGACAGTACAATATAACATTGTCATATACAAAGCTTGTGCTCAAGAACCACACAGTCAGGTTACCACAACAAAATCACAATAAACCCTTCATAATGTTTTGAGTAAGCTTGCAACTTTGTGTTGTGCTGCATTAGACCAAAGCTTGCAACAACCTGCAAACTCCTCTTTCTCTGTAGCACGAGAGTGGGAGGCTGGCACACAGGTGGAGCCTCTCCAACGGGAGGCACAACTCTTAGCTGATGGAAAAAACTGGAAGGAAACTATATTAATCTGAATAGTAGGAAAAGGTCTGTTTGCCTCAACACAGATGTTTCACTCATCTGTTTTCCCTAATTAGTACCGGGGAGCTAAATTCAGAGTTAAGCCACAAACGCAGCAATAAAAGATGAGTTGTTAGTGTTCATCCAGAGATGGAAACCATCTTGGGAATGCTTCAGCATGTTGAAGGCTACTGAGATAGCCACGAGAAGAATGGGCCGTCCTAAAATCTTCATCATTAAAGAAATGTTTTCCCATTGATGAACAGCTTGCTAAAGCCAGATAAGCAGGCTGAAAAGCATAAAAATGGGAGCATTCTTAATAATTCATTTGCTTCCAGTGTCTGCAAAGCAACAGCCATCCTTTCCCTCAGCAAGTTGGGGATAGTGTGCTAATGTTTGCAGTGGCTGAGTGTCTCTTTCCTTTGTTAATATTGACATTCCAGGATGTGAATGTTCTTGCTTGTTGATGTCACTGGTAATTAAGTCAATGGATCTCAGGGGATGCATCATCCATTAACTGGCTTGGTGACAAGCCATACGCTTGTTCCATCCCAGAAAGACCATCTCCAAATTAATACCAATGCTCAGGGCCAGCACCAAGGAAGAATTCAGCAAAGTGCCATTTTGGTGTGTATTTCAGTGTATGGCTGAAAAAATCCCTGTTATTCCCTAGACATCCAGATGTCATAGTAGCCTGACAACCTGTTCTTCTGAAGAAATTTTCTGTATCTAAGAGAGATGCTTGAGTCCATAAGAGGAAGCGGGGCACAGAGACCCGGTTCTTCCTTCTCTTTATTTACAGCTCCCGGTGTGACTCCATCCCTCTGAGTGTTTGTTTGGTAACAGGTGTAATACAATCCTTTCCAGCTCTAATACTGTGATTGACTTTAATGTAGGACTTCGGTGTTGCTGAATGGCCATGTGAGTTCCATGCAGAGATGTAGAGTTATAGCTTGAAGAGCTTCAGGTTCCTCTGGAGCCCACAGTCTCTAAGCTCCATACTAAATGCAAATGTATTCATTACTTTCCTGTTGATATAAGACAACACAATGACCAAGGGAAGGAAAGAGTATGTGTGGTCCCAGAGGGAGAAGAGTCCAGAGGGAGAAAGCAACAGTTATGGTGGTAAGAACTTTGAGTAAGTGGTTCAAGGACTTAAATCTGAAAGTTTTCCTCACTGATGTACTTCCTTCAGCAATGTACATCTCTTCAACCTTCTCAGATAATTCCATCAACTGGGACCCAAATGTTCAAATGCCCAAGATTATTTGTGTCTTTGGGGGTAGGGGCAATTCTCATCCAAACTAACATAGCAAGGAAATATATCACTATTGTTTTCTTTTTTATCTATCTATCTATCTATCTATCTATCTATCTATCTATCTATCTACCTACCTACCTACCTACCTACCTAGGGTTTTTGAGACAGAGTTCCTTTGTGTATTCCTGGCTGTCCTGGAACTCGTTCTGTAGACCAGACTGGCCTTGAACTCACAGAGACCTGCCTATCTCTTATTGTTATCTTATCCAGTCTTGTTCACAGCAGTATAGATATTCGCTCTTTTGGCTGTGGAGACAAGAGGTGGGGGGTTGCTTCTCAAGTGGGTAGCGGTAGAATGTATGAAACCAGGTGTTACGTAGCCAAAGCTGTCCAGAAACTCACTGAAAACAGGCTGATTTTGAATTCTTGTCTGCACTCACCGGAGATAATCCTTATAATATTATAAGGATTATAATTATTATTAATTTTTTAACCATGATGTCTGTTTCTAAACAAATCAGTTCAATAAAGATGTAACAAACCACTCAAGACTTACTTTTAAATCATCTTTCTTTCTGGGTGGTCAGCAATCCTCCTTCTTTGAATGAGAACGTGGCTCATTTTGTGGTGCCATCTAGATTAAAATACTGTATCTCACTCAATATAGTTTCTTAAGCCAAAACCAGAGTGGGCACATGAGCCCTATCTGCCCATCAATCGCACTAACATATCACCAGACCCTGAAGACAGCCCACCCACTTTTCTCTATCCACACCATGCTATTTAACACAGCCCTCATTAGCTGCCATTGACTAGAAGTTGTATTAGTTCCCTGAATGTCTCTTCAGACTCCACCTCCCAGGTATTTTCCTGACATAGAGAAAGCAACCTTCCGAAAGCATGAATGGCTTCTGTGTTCTGTTGTCTACATTCTAAAAGGTCTCTAACTGCACTGCAGATATTCATTTCACCCTGGTTTACAAGGATCCACTGTGAGTTTTTCACTTTTCTCACTCACCCACCTTGCTCCCAACACTGTTTCCTCCAGAAGGCTACTACACATTGCTCCAAAGTGGGCTAGCTCCCACCCTGCTGTGCTATAGCTCCCTGTTTGAATGCCATTGCCTCAGACTAGCCCCTCTGGCTCCTTCTCCCAAACCTTGTATTTTCATTACACATTATAATGGCAAATATTTTTCCTTTCTATTTTATAACCTTTGTCTCATGAAGGTTTCTGAGGAGATGGTACACCCTGACTTAGTACCATATCCCTCTTCTGCCTAATGGCCAGTTCACCGTAAGCATATCTTTATTGGCTCAATAGAGAAGTGAGGGAAGTTCCTCTCTTCCAAGACATAACTTCTACACTAGCATGGATGCTGCTGCATGTGATATGTTTGCTGCAGGCCATCTTTTTTCACACACACAATTTTGTGCTTAGGCATGCAGAATTTCCAAGGGTAGACCGCTGTCTTAGGGTTGTCACTGTGACCGGGGAAACTCTTATAAAGGAAACATTTAATTGGGGTGACTTGCTTAGTTTCAGAGGTTCAGTCCATTGTCATCATGGCGGGGAGCATGGCAGCGTACAGGCAGACATGGTGGAGGCTACATCTTGGTTTTCAAGCAACAAGAAGTTGACTGTCAGACTGACGGAAGTTAGATTAAAAGTGATACACTTCCTCTAGCAAGGCCACACTTCCTAATAGTGCCACTTCCTTTGGGGACCATTTTCTTTCAAACCATCACAGCATGTCTCAAGGTATTTGACAGGACCATCAGGAACTCACTCTGTACTTCTCTTGTGACCTCCATGGAGAGGATTCAAAGGAGATATACAGTGTAGGGCAGAAGATAGATGGAGTTTATTCCAGAGAAAAGAGATAGATAGACTTAGTTCCAAATCCCTTGGAACAGCTTTCCTAAGGGACATTTTTCTGTTCAGGTGATTGACAGGATCATTTGGCTCAACTCTTACAGGAGTGGACATTGGAATGTCTTTGTTCTTATTCATTTAGACAAGGTCTCATGTACCCTGGCTGGCTTCAAAATGGAACTCATTATGGTGCTGAGAATGACCTTAAACTTCTGGTCCTCTTGAGAGCTGGAGCATCAGTGTGTGTCACCATGCCTGGCTTATGTGGTCTTTTGAGTGGTGTCCCTGAACTTCATTAGACGATTTCCTGTTACACAGGAGTCTTAGAAGGTTTAAGGTTTCGGAATCCAGGTTTTCATAGTAATCCACTAATGACTTTGCTGGCATTTCAGGGTGTAACACCAGGAACAGAGATATGACACAGCAATATCAGTTCTTTGCTTTTCCAAGTTGTTGATTCTGAGAAAGGAGTCCTGGGCAAATGGCCTCTAATCCTGTTAATATCCCACTGGCTATCTAGCAACATGATGGCTGCCCTGGTTCTATTTCTGTTATTGCAATAAAATATTCAGATAAAGAGCACCTTATGGGAGAGAGGGCTTATTGTAACTCACAGTCCCAGTTAGAGTTCACTATTTCTGAGGGAATCAGGTGGTAGAACTGAGAAGCAGCTAGACAGAGCACAACCACAGTCCAGAGGAGAGAGAAATAGTATACTTGCTGTACTCTGACAGCCCAGGACCCAAAGCCAGAGACTAGGACTGCATACAGTGGCCTGAGTCTTCCCATGCCAATAAACCTAATTAAGAAATAAGTCCCTCCAAGGCATGCCCATAGGCTAGCCAGATCTAGCCATTCTAGAAAGGACAAGGGTTCCATTCCTTTCTAGGTATTTGACTTTGGGCAAAGACTGTAGCCTGTTTCTTAAATTCTAAAATGAGTTAATAATAGAATCTGATAGGTTTTCTTGAGGATTTAATGAAGTAATAAATGTAATTATAATGGCTAGTGCAATGCCTGACTGGCAACAGATGCTTGGCAACCACCCCCTCTCACTAATAATGTTTTACTCAATCAGGGAAGGCAAATCCAAATGTGTGGGGGCTGGAAGCATGGGGGCATCTGGAGAGTTTTGTATTCTGTTTTCTGCCCACCCTCTGCATGCACCCTAGCCAATACCCCATGACTGAAAAGGAAATAAACAAAAAGTGGTGGGCTTTAATTCCCAACCTTATTATAATCAGCTTTATAAAACTGTAGTATGAAATTGCTGGTACTCATTAAACTTTGACACTATGAATTACGTTTATAAATAATGAATATACATATAATGGGCATTTTGTTGTTGTTGTTTTAAGACAGAGTCTTAGTTTCTAGCCCAAGCTTGTTTGAAATAATAATATTTTTAAATTAAGTCTTTTGCCTGGAGGCCACCTGTGTCTTGGCGGAATGAAGGTAATATAAACCTTTTACACAGTGGCTGCTACACACAGAATGCCGGGACACCTAGAACTTCACCTTCTTCTTGCCCTGCCTTTACTGTTACAGTGTGAGCTTGTGTAGGAAGCACATTCCTGGTGCTCTGTGGAGGTGGTGGAGTGGGAGGAGGCGAACTGCAAGCTTTATTTCTCTCCCGCTCCCTGTCATACACTTCTCCGCTTTTCTCTGACTTTCATGAGTGATGAGGTCATCCAGTGCAAGAAAATCAAACTCCTATTTTTCAGATTCAATGAAGGCCAGCATTGTTTAGTCTGCATAAACAGAAGCCAGACCAGTGAAGCCAGGAAGACAGGCAGCCCTCCCTCTAGCGGTCGTACTGGGCAGCGCCCCGTCATTCTCAGGAGCATCAACAGGAAGGCAGGAGCGTGAGGGCTAAAATGTAAGTTAAAATTAGATCAATAGTCAGCTTGGCTGTCTCAATCAATGCTTCGCACGGAGAGCATACAACCATCTATTTATAAGCTAAACCCGGCATTATCTTCCTCTTTTAGGACGCAGAGATCCATTACTGCGCTCAGCGGGGGAGAGGATGCTGCGCGGAGCTGGTTGTGGCCACTTTACAGCTCCTTGGCTCGCTGGACCTCACCAGCCTGGATTGGGACTTTGCTGAGCAGGGGGAGGATCCGCCTAGCCTGAGGCCGCTTTCCTCTCTGTGCAGGACGTGCCTCTGCCGCATCCCCTAACCAATCACTGCCGTCAATCCAGTACCGCGATTGACTGCATCCCAGGCTTTAAATTGACAAGGCCAAAAAGGGGACCTGGCAAGAGGGAAGGAGCGCAAATACATTAAAAATAACAGAACTCGAGGGCCCTCCTACTGAGACAGAGCGCACATCAGCTGGATTCTAACCACAGGCTTGACTGCCCTTTGACAAAGGTTTTCAGACTAGCTTCCCCGTGGTCTGAATTATTCAGTCTTTGCTCTGGCAATTATTGCTATCAATAGCTGTGGTTCCCCTCCTCCACCCTCCTTCTCCTCTCCCATCGTCATCATCATCAAAACACAAATAGGAATCGATTTGTGTAGCAGGCTGGTGTAGTTCTTAAGGTCTGGCTGTGGTGAATCTGTGTTCTATTAGCTCCAGCTGGCCCCTGGGAAGGCAGGCCTGAACTACAGATCTACAGGCAGCTATTGTGTTAATGTGATTAAATTGTAGTCTTGGAAATATGCTATAGAAAAAGAGATCAAATTTGATATGCCACCCCCACAAAGCAAGATCAAATCATATTTTTTAAGAAAAAAAAATCTACAGATTTACTTCTTTATTTTTTGTTTTTCTGTCTCTGATAATTTTCTTTTATGAACATGTACTATTTTTAAGATAGGAAAACTTTAAGGGCCCACAGAATTTTAATATTAGTGTAAATGTATGTTGGATGTATTTTTAGAATCGATCTATTAGCTGCTATATCATTTGACATAAAAGGGGTTTGAACTAAAGATAGGCGTCGTCTCATTCTTCATCTAGAAATAGTATCTTTCCTCCTCTTCCACTTCTTGGCTCACCTCCAAGACATTCTGCATCTGTCCCTTTCTCATCATCAACACGGCTCCTCTCTTAGGGTCTAGTCTCCATTCATTATCTTTCACCTGTATGCCCAAAATATCTTGTCTGCAATTTCTGTTTCCACATTTCCCCAATGAGGGTCCTTTACTGGCCAAGGTAGCAACCAGATTGCTCTTTTAAAATGCAAATCAGATACCTCGTCTCCTCTTTAAAACCTCCCTGGGCTTCTCACAGGGCCTTGGTTACAGCAATATTTTTTCCCCCATAGCCAGAATCTAGTCTGCTGTGATGGCTTCTCTTCACTGTTAACTTGCCTGAGTTTGGCTTGACCTGGAAGGTATGTGACCCCTGGATGTGACTGTTTCCAGAGTTTAAACTGAGGCTCTGAGTTGAATCATAAATATAGGTGGCAACACTTCATGGGTTGGGATCTCTGACTGAATAAAAAGGGGGAAACGAAGAGGTTGGGAAATGGCTCAGCAGGTAAGAGGGCTTTCTGTTCTTCCAGAGGACCCAGGTCACCTTAGGTGGCTCACAACCTCCTGGAACTTGACCTCCAGGCAGATCTGATGCCTCTGGCACTTGAATTTAATGCACACACACTCACATACAGGCTAACTCATACTCATAATGAAACATTTTCTAAACTGAAAGGTGATAGATGTAAATGAGGCAGGCAGGGGACTGGGAAAAGGGAATGGAGCACCAGAGTTCTTTTTCTGACTGAGGACACAATGTGAATACCCACCTCACGCTCCCTATGTCATGATTTCCCAGGCATGATGGGCTCTATCCTTCAAATGGTGATAAACTGGGGTGAATACTTCCTTAATTTGCCTTTGTATCTGGTCACAGACACAAGACAAGTAATGCATACAAGTGTCATCCGACCCCTGCCTGCCCAGCTGCCTTTCAGAGAATGTTGCAGTCGTGTGCTGTCATAGTACATTTTTATTATTTCTTTGTCAAGCACAAACCTTCCAGCATCTTCTTCCTTCCAAGTCCCAGTCTGAGCTTTCACTCTCTGCAAATGACCTTGGGTTTCAGAGAGTCTCAAGTGTGCTTCATATCATTCTAATCTTAGCTCATATATCAGAGCTCTTTCATCCGCAGGACTTGGTAACCATATTGCCTCGTTTTATCTCACGATACTTTATTTTACATTTATTTATGTATTTAAGGTGTGTCTGTGTGTGTGTGTGTGTGTGTGTGTGTGTGTGTATGTGTGTGTGTGTGTGTGTGTGTGTGTGTGTGTGTGTGTGTGTATGATAGGTCCAAGGATAACTTGTGGGAGATTGTTTATTTCTTCTACTACATGAATCCTAGGGATCAAATTCAGGTCTCCATGGACAGGCCTTTACTGGAGGAGGCATCTCTTGTCAGCCCAGCTTTCTTTTATTTCCACACAGCAATGATCTATGAGTGGAATTCTAGTTTTCTTCCACACATTAGAGTATAATGTATTCCCCAGGTATTCCTTGCTCTCTACTCTCTTCGGGTTCTAGGATAATGCCTGGCTCCTAGCTGGTGTTCAACAAGTGTTTTTTAAATAAATTATTGAATATGATTTCCTACTAACTGGCTTATAAATGCTGCTAGTAACATTCTGAGTATTCTGCCTTTGAATTTTAATATTTTTGTGCCCATATGCTTTCTCCTCTCAAGTGTGAACTTCAGGAGGTGGGATCATATTTAGTTCATTTCATTTTCTACAGCCTTATGGAGTCTGGCACATTACAGGTGTTTAATATATCTGCTGGATTAAAAATTACAGTAAGTGAAATGGATAAAAAGTTGACTCATTGTGCCCTTGTTCCAGGTCTGACCTTTTGCCAGGGAAAATGAAAATGAACACTGATGCCCAAAGGGATAGATCGTTACTTTGATATCTCTCTCCTCTTATTCCTGCTCCTCTCATACACTCACTTGCACACTTGTTCACAGTATCTTTAAAGGACATCATGTTTTTTATTTCATTTGATCTCCATACCAGCTGGTCTGTAGGATCAAAGGCTCGGGACACTAACTGACATGCTCAAGCTTACACAGTTAAAATGAAGCAGACAGGGCTATAACTTGCTAATTTCAAATACTTGCACACCAGTATTTGCAAATATCTTCTCTCATCAACCACATTTCTGCTTCAAATAGAATCATAACTTTAAAATATCCTCAATTGGATCTAACACATGCCAGGCTCCCAATAAATGGCTCTTCCCTAGTCACACAACGGCTCTACCATTGCCCCATCCCGATGAAGAATGTTTCTAAATTCACTTCATTCTTTCCTTGCTAGACTGATATTTCAGATCCTCCTTATGGTATGATTTTAGTATATCATATTAATTAGATATTTTCACAGATCCGAGACATATTAAGTAAAGTTTTGTTCACTGACAACTGATGGTTCTTTTAATGATCATACAGCAATGGGTATGTTCTACATACCCTGATGAATAACCACTAACTCAAAGCCCAGAATATGATCCAGTGCAGGGAGGAGATGGCACACACAATGCCAGATCTTGTCAACTTTAAAAAAGCAGCAATCACAGAGCAGCCTGAGCAGACAAGTGATGCACAAAATTAGTTTTGCTACAGACAAAACAAATTAGAAACCTATTTGAATCATTCATTCACTTGTGTATTTACTTGTTAAGTGTATGTTACATTCCAAGCATTGTAAGAACAGAGAGGCAAGCAAAAATAGACTGGATATCTGCTGATTTGATTCTAGTAGAAAACATCTACTTGAAACAAAGAATCACCCAACAGGCTTCAATGTGATGAGAGCATGAACCAAGAGATTGGTATAGTTCAGAAGCTTCAGAGGTGAATTTCTTGAGGAAGCGATTACTAAGATATGATACATATTGAGTTCCAACATGGGTCAATACTCCGATGATTAATAAAAAGGAGAAGGGGACCAGAATGAAGGAATAACTAACTAGCTGTAGTGGACAACTTTCTTTTTCTTTTTTTCCTTCTTTATTTTGTATTTATCAAAAAAACAGTAAAATGAATTTAAAATGCGGAAAAGTTAACAATAACTATAAAGAGGATAAGAATCATAAGCATGGCTTATCAAGGGTGGTAATGCAAATAAGATTGCTACACATATATTTACTTTGTGTTCAGCTTTCCCTCTGAATTTTTTTTCTATCCCTGTATATCCTTATTCAAGGTCTCTTCCCCCTCCCGCCACATCAGGTCATTTTTCTTCTCTGCAACTCCCCATCCCCTCCCTGGGCAGGGAGCAGACAGTCCTATGGTCCCACTGACCCAGTAATGCTTGGATCAGTCTCCAATCCTGGCCAAATGTGGACAACTTTCAAATAAAGTTTTGAGTATTTAATATGTGTTTGGGTAGTTGTCTTGATAATGAGCATTATAACAGTGGTCAAAAATAAAATCCCCACAACTTTATAAGCTCATGTTAGGGTGGAGAGAAGGTATACAATAAACAGCAAAGCATGTTTTTACTCCCAGGGGTATGTCAGGATCCTAAATTCAAATGCCGTGAAATTAAAAATTCACATCCAAGGTGCTTCTTCACCAAAGTGTATCCTTTATTGCTTTCTAGATCTCAAAATAGATGCCTTATACACAATCTAGAAATGGTTAAAAAATGGATCATGTTTAATTTACTCTCTTTTCCCTCCTCCTACTTTCTCTTCCTCCTTCTCTTCCTCCTCCTCCTTCCTTACCACTACTGCCCGCTTTCTCAATAATGTCTTATGTAGCCCAGGATGACCTCAGTCTCACTATTTAGCTAGTGATGTCTCTGAAGTCCTGATCCTCTTGTCTCTTCCTTCCAAGTGCTGAAGTAGAAAGATGTGAATTAGAAACAAACTTGGGATACAGGTGACATCCTATCTCAAAAACACAATGAAACCTGTTGTTGACTTTTCTCTGAGTGAAATGTTCCCAAGCCGTTAGACTCATTCAGTGAGTTCTTAATGTTAGAATTTGTGCTTCAAGCCCATTTTAATTTTTTACCTACTTATATTCATGTTCAAAATTCTTAATCTTTTAACCCACATTTAGTTCCCACCTATTTTCTTTAAAACAATAATCTTAATTATTTTAAATTAGTTTTCTTCTAATCCATGTATTAGAATTTGTGTGTGTGTGTGTGTGTGTGTGTGTGTGTGTGTGTGTGGTTTATTGTGTGTGCACATGCATAACGAAACCAAAGGATGATGACATCAGTTTCCTTCTCTGTTCTTTTCCACCTTAGGTTTTGAGACAAGGACTCTCAGTGAACTAGATGCTCACCATTTGGTGTAGGCTGGCCGGCCAGTGAGCCCCTGGGCTGCATCTGTCTCCAGCTCACAACACAGGTCAGAGGAGTGCAGCCATGCCCATGGGCTGCATGGGTGTGGAGATTTGAATGCACATTTTCTCGTTTTAATAGCAAGCTATACACCCACTGAACCACTTCCTTAGCCTCTACTGGTTGACTCTTGTTTATTACTTTTAAAATGTATTTAGTTAGATTTAATGTATATGGATGGGTGTTTTGCCTTGCCCGTATGTCTGTGAACCAAGGGCGTGTCTTTCACCCACCAGAAAAGGACATCAGATGCCCTAGAAGTGGATTTGCCTTCATGTAGATGCTGGAAATTGAGCTTTGATCCTCCTGGAAAGTCAGCAAGTGTTCTATTGTCTACTTCAACTCTTGATTATGGAACACATCTTTAACTTTCATTCTATGCCAATAAATCTGAGTTGGGTTGCAGTTACTGGGTATGAAAACCAAACCATATAAGTCCATGGTGTTCAGATGAAATCTTGTTTTATTAGCAAGGCTTTTGTCTTTTCTTTGGCATCCAGAGGTTTTGCAGTCAGAGTTTGTGCTATGACTGAGCTTGGTTTAAAGTTTGGGACAAGTCTGAGTATACCCCTGGGCTAACTCTGGTTTGGCCAAAGTCACTTTGGGGCCTTTAATGGGAAATATAGCAGGACCCTGTCTTTTAGCTCTCAAAGTTCTATTCTTGGGGTGTTTCAGCCTTGTATACCATGAGGTTCTGTACCACAATGGCTCACAGCCTGGTATATTGTTCACGGAGAATTGTTTTGCACTTATATTTTAAACTCATCTTTCTGGTGTGACTTCACTTTTAAGCACCGTGGATTATAAGCGGTTTCATTCTGTCTTTCTGACTCAGCCTGATTACGCTGTCCTCTATACCAGACATGGGAGAGAGGAGTGCATTTGCACCTTCTGTTTTCTAGTTCATCACACCACTTCTGTGCCTTGATCAAATCTTTTTCTGGACTCTCATCCATTCGAGTCTTTCTGCTTGGCTGGAATCTAATCTTTGGTCACTACCCCAGATAAGTAACTGCTCTGAAAAGCAATAGTTGATGCTTCTGGCCTTCTCATTTGAATTGAAATCCTTTATGTCTCTTGTGATGTTTGCAATTTACCTCTTTTTCCCTCTCTTTAACTGTAAAGGATATGTTAGCAGGCCTTGTCCACCTACACTCTAACCAGGATTGAAAACCCCTTTCAGCTGTTTTATAAGGATCAGACATATTTACAGCCCAACAGGTTTTGTCTTTTCCCCAAAGCACATATACTTCCTCAGGCAAACAGACAAATACAGCTTTGAAACAGTGAAATATTCAAGGCTCAAAACTAATAAGCCTAGAAACCAAGATTAACTGTGAAGTAGGTTTCCTGACTCAAGTCCTACTTTTTGAGATGACAGAAAAAAGAGAAAATGCAATATGGGAAGAACTTGTCTGTTCAGGAGGTGGGAAGAAATCTGGAGTCCTTGATGGAGCAGTTCAAAGGCCTGCCTTTTGTGATTCCTCTGGTAAAGGATGCCTGGGTTCTGAGTCAACCATTAACTCAAACATCTTCCTGCTCCCACCTTGTTTGAAAACAAGATTTAAAATTCATTGCCAACTATAAGGCCTAATGTGGAGACAGTTGTGGATGAGGTAAACAGGGTGGTAATGTGAAAGGTGGAGAGGCTGTAGAAACAGAAGACTATGGCACTGGGCAGGCAATACTTATAGCTGATGGAGTTTTAGGACCAGGAGAATTGTATTACATGAATTACAGAGTAACTGAGACAAGGGCTGGGCCCTTGGTCTTTGAAAACATAAAAACGAATGCTTTTATTCCTTTCTGTATGTATCACTATCAAGGCTTCCTGCTCGTGATTATTAGATAGTCAGAGGGCAAAGAGAAAGAGGAAAAAGTATAAGATTCTGATGATCAGAGAGGAAAGGCCCACCCTTCCTGCGAAGCCTCTGCCCTTCCTAAACCCTTGCTATGGACCTCTTCACCTCTTAGGAGAAGTAGGAAAAAAAAATTGAATTTGTAGATAAGGGAAAACATGACAAGAAAACTTTACCCCAAATCTATTTTTATATTTTGTCTTTAACATAATAGATTTCTTTAAGGTTTGTGGTATTTTACATTTTTCTGTTCTTGATTGAAATTTTATGTCTCTGCTCAAGCCTAGAGGAGCCATTGCTTAGGGATTAAACACCAGAAACAAGTGTGAGCAGTGTGTAGGACCAACAGGACACAGCCTAGCCTCACAATCTTGGAAGAACAAACCATATTTAAGTATATTACTGCATTATCGTCTCCATACAAAAGTATTGCTACTTGTACATGAACTTTCTATTTCCTCTCTGTCTCTGTCCCTCTCTGTCTCTCTCTCTGTCTCTCTCTCTCTCTCTCTCTCTCTCTCTCACACACACACACACACACACACAATTATTTATTGACAGTTTGAAAATTTTACATCATTCACCCCTATCTTGCTTACCTCCCAGTCCCTGCATATCTCCCCCATACTCCTGCATCATGCCCCCTAAAGTTAATTCAAAACAAAACAAACAGCTCTCCTCTCTCCCCCATCTTCATTTATCCCAGTGTCACTGGGAGCTCTAGTGTGTCATTCAGTATATCCCTTTGGTTCAGTCAGTCCTACTTGCAAAATGTTGATTGCAATGAGTCATTGGTCCATCTCATTACCTCTAATACATCATCATCACTGGGCTCTCACTGAAATGAGTCATGGAGATTCCACTGCTCTTGCTATGCTGGAACAGTCTCTTCATCTACTCCAGCAGGTCATAGGTGGGGTAGATATTAGAGTGGGTCAACCCAAGGCCTAGCATATGGGTCTGGTTGGTAGCTGAGCTGGTTGGTCTGGGCCACTGGGACTGCCCCTTCAGGTAAGGGGCAGAGAGAGTCACCTCTCCTAGGCCAATGTCATCAGGGCCAGTTCTCCCAGGCCTGTGGTAAGAGGTGGCACTATCTCTCCTGAGGAGGGGGGAGGTTCAGCTCTCTCATGGGGGCAAGCAGGCTCTCCTGCTGTAGTATTCATTGGGGCAGGGCTAGCTATTCTGGGACCAGTAAGGGTCAGAGTTGGCTCACCATGGCCCTTGAATTTCAACATGTATAGTACCTATGACTCCCTGTGGTAACAGTAACCATGGACATTCAGCCTAGATCCTGATTGCTGTTGGGGATGGACCCAGGCATGACCTACTGGCAGTAGACCAGGCCCAGATAACATCATGGCCCCATGTAGCTGTACAGGCCCCTCAAATTGGCATGGCCATCCAACACCAATATGACCATTAGTTTTGGCCCAGAGTATGAGTTATCTATGTGGCCTTTGGTGGTACCATGGGCCATGGACATCAACACAGATCTTGGATGCAGTTGGCCTACGCACCCAGACATGACTCTCAGCAGCAGCCCTGGCATAGGCAACACGATGGCTCCAGATAACAACATGTGCCATTCAGATTGCCATAGTCGTGGCAGTGACATGAATCTGGACACTAACATGGCCACCTCAGGTGTCAGCCCTGGGCCAGATGACACCATGGCCCCAGTGGCAGCATGACCCTGGGACACCAACATGGTCACAGGATACAGCCTAGACTTTGGATATCTGTGTGGCCTTTGGTAGAAATTGTCTCTTTTTTTTTTTTTGAGAGAAGTTGTCTACTGGCTATCTTTACAGCAATTCTAGTGATTTAAAAAGTCCCCATTTCTTTCAAATTGTCCACTATTGACATAGTATTATGAGCCATGCACACTCCCAAGCAAGAGGCATTTCATATAAGCTATTATGTTTAATCTTTACAATAGCATTAAGAGAAAACAGCATATGGCATTTGTCTTTAAGCAAGTGAGAAAATGGACAGTTAACCAAGTTTCAGTAACTTGTTAAGGACCATGCAAGGGTAGGGCCCAATTTGATCCCATCCATGTATCAATTAATTCAAGGATGCTAGAATGATCTTCAGTTTCTTCAAAATGTTACAAATGTTTCTGTTTCAGTGATGGTCAACCCAATGGCTTGGACTATAGCCAAGACTTCCCTCTCTTCTTTTTTAGCCAAACACCTTAGTGACCAATCTTTTTCTTTAGTCAATGGTTGTTAAGCTGCATTTCCTGAAGTTTGAAAAATGGCGGTTTGGGGAAGCAAGACTGATCTGGTATATTGTCAGTAGAAGCCTCCTGGTTGATTTCCAGTACATCACCTTTCTAATTGCATAGCCAGAGTCAATTAACTTTGGTAATTTTCATCTATAAAATTGGAATAATATTAGCAACCTCGCAATGTTGCTGGGGAAATGAGAGATACTGTATGAAAAGTGCCTCATTCAATGTAGACACCTGATAGTGTTTGTCAAATATGAATGCCCTTTGGCTTCCTTTCCTATCATCAATGCATGGGGTGCTGTATTTGCCTTCAAAGGTGGCAATGTGCCTAAGAGAATCCCGAGTGCCTTGGTTTGACATGCAGACTTCATGTAATTTTGGAAGGGTTATGAGATGACCAGTGTTAGCACACTAACAGTTTTCCTATCTGATGTAATGATGTTCTGATCTTTACACTATCTCCCACTGCTAACAAAGAAATCTCATAATAATATATCCAAGAAATATGAGACTCAACCTTTCTGGTTTCGTCTGTTCATTTGGAGTCATCTGGTATTAAAGTGCTGTTCTGGAAGGAGTCACTGTCCCCCCCCCCCCCATGGGATGAATTGTCTTCTTTGGCATACTCAAGCCACTGGCCTCCAGGTGGAGCTGCATGAGAGAAAGAGAGAAGGGAGAGTGATGGGGTGCCCCCAGAGAAACTGCCAGGGGAAGAGACAATAAAACACAGAAATGATCATGATCCTAGGGGATTTGCCTGGAAGAGAAGTGACATGTGAACTCATTCAGCTGGTTTAATTCCACTGGAATCTGGAGAGACTCTCAATGTGCCAGCCCAGGGTAGGATGCAAAAGAAATGAGACATGGTCCTGGAGGACCTGACAGTCTGGGGGTGGCTGCTTACTGATGAGGGAAGAACTGTAGAAGACTCTGTGTAGCTCAGAGATGAAACTGAGATGTAGGCGAAGACATGGTTTCTAAGGTCAGAGAGAGGCTGTTAGTTTTGTGTGTGCTGCTATATCCCAGGCACTGAATTAGATGAGTCAAATAAGTGATCTCATTCAATTTAAGCCTAAAAACAAACCTCTGACATGAGCCTGTTTTGATGGTGAGGAAATTGAAGCACAAAGTTTAAATACTCTGCCCGGGATCGAATAGCTAGTGAGCTCCAGGATTCAAAGCTGAATGTGACTGAATACAGCTCTGAACTCTCCGAAGGCAGAGAGCCTCTTGTTATCTATATTACTCATCCCTTCTGACTGTACCTCAGTCTCCCTATGTGACAAATGGATGACATAATGCTATGCTTGGGTATACTACATTGTTTGAGATTGACACTTTGTACCTTCTATCAAGTAATCTGCCTTTCACCTTAGTCCCTGACAATTGGGTACTTCTGATATCTAATCATATGATTCTATTTAAATGGTGGGTGCTCAAAGCAGGGTGATCATGTGACCAAGGGAGAGAGAAATGATAGCATAGAGTGAGAGATCCTGTTACAGTATCAGTTATGTCTGACCTGGGTATAACCTTATAGTAACCCCTTACCCCATGCTGTCCTGTTTTCTTGGGCTAAATTGTGTTTCTGTTACCTGCAACCAACAAATCCCTAAACAGAAGAAAAGTATTTCCCATTTTGAGGAATCCATGAGATAAGGTAAATTACAAAGGGCAAGGCTGATGAGACCATAGCCCATTTTATCTCAGTGAGTCGAATAGCAATTTGGTTTTTATAATTGGGTTCCAAGGTTTTTAGTTCATGGAATGTTTCATTACATCCAAGGTTGGACATGCATAAATTTCCCTTCTCTGTGTCCTGCCAGGAGTAATCAACATGGTTGATAGTCATGTCAAAATCAGGTCTTAGAGTCATCAGCTTCTCTGCATTCAGGACAAGTCATGTGGCTCCAAGTCTGGTCATCTGGTAACCGCTTTAAATTGGGTTTTCACTGGAGCCAGACAGTACCTTTCAAAAGCTTCTCTAGAGACTCAGATAGTCTGGCTGAATGACAGATACTCTGGCTGAGTGACTGGCTGGCTGGCCACGCTGCTATCTCTACCTGTATGATAATGGTTCTGAGTGAGGTTTCACTGACAATACTTCCTATTTGATTTGGTTCAGTTGCATTGCTGGTTGGTGTCACTTAGGATCACCAAAGCAACCACACAAGCATACAAACATGGCGGGAAAGGCATTGCTGCTTCTCTAGAATAGAAAGGCAGGTGGTGCTGACTAGGTTATGCAGAGTCATGGATGCTCTTTGGAAATTACATTTATTTATCTGTTTGGGGGTTGGAGCTGTAACACTGTATGTGTGTAGAGGTCAGATGACAATTTGCCCTTATAGGTCCTGGGGATTAAACTCAGGTTCTCAGGCTGGTGGCAATGATTTTTATCCACTGAACCAGCTCACTGGCCCTTGTCATGGATACTTTGCCTCTGGGTTGATGGTTCCATCCTGAGTTTATGGGGAAGGCTGCAACAACACACTTTGTGCTGGTATTTAATGTCACCTAACAGGGTGCATATTGTTTTATATATCATGGACCTCAGGGTGCCAACTCTCTTTGTCTCTTAATCATTTTGGTATCTCTAGGGTGAAAATGGAGGGGTTTTTATCTGGCTCTGTTCCTGGACCCTCCACATTTTCCTGGGGATCACATCACACCTTGCATTCTTTGCTTTGCTAAGGCAGCAGCAGCAGAGTATTTCAGTAAGTGAGAGTTTCCTTGCCTGTGGCTGCTTTATTACTTAATGTAGACCATGTAAATTACCCATCAGAGGGTTGCCTGTGGGAAACTCACTCTGAATCCTAACCGATTCAGACAGACAGGCCGTCTATCTCTTCGCTCTCCCCTCCTCTTCTCTTTCTTTCTTTGGCTTTGCCTTTTAGGATCTATTATGATTATATTTAAAGTGGCTTTTTTTGGGGGGCGGGGAAAGCAGGTTATTCTTAGGGATCTGTCCTCTAAGACATTGCACATCAGTGTTTACCTCTGTATGAAGAATTTTAGAAGGTCTAGGGGCAAGGCTGGAGTGCCACAGACACCATGGTGGCCTTTAAGCAAAGTGATTTCTCAGCTGAAAATGTTGGCTCTAGCTTTGTGTTTGGTGCCTCGCAATTACTGAAGCACCAGAAGATGCTCTGACATCATCTCATACTGTAGATTTTTCTAGAAGCATCAGATAAAAATTTTCTAGGATAGATTTCCTCATGGTATGTGGGGTAGAAACACTTTTTTGCTTGCCTGTCCTATATGCTATTATCTTGGCGGTAAAGACCAGGTTGTGGGATTCAGTGGCTAAGAGCACTGGCTGCTGTTGCAGAGGACCTGGGTTTAATTTCCAACACCTACAGGGCAGCTAACAACCATCTGTAACTTCTGTTCTAGGGAACCCAACACCCTTTTATGGCTTCCATGGGCACCAGGCACAGTCAACATAATGACATTCATGTAGAAAATCACTGATATTATAAAATACAATTAGGAAAATAATCAGGTTGGGTTTACCTGGTCAGTTACAGGCATATGATACCTGGATGGCTTAACCTAGGACTTGATAAATAAATGTTCACCACAACAGTGAATGAAAAATAATTCCAAGTATAGAACAATGCCAGGCATAAGGCCTACCTCATACTACCCTATACATACTCCTGCTATTATGAGGTCATAATAAAACTCAGATTTTTCAAGCTGTCACTAAATACAGATACTATTTCCATCTCCACCCAACATTGTTATGATTTGGTTGTGATAAGTCCTTTTATATGTTCATATGTACAAATACTCAGCCTTGTTGGTGGCCCTGTTGGAGGGGTTGTAGGGTCCTCAGACCATGGGCTAACTGAAAGAACTAAGTTGCTGGGGGTAGGGATATTAAGGAGCTATCTGCTGGTTCTAGTTAGGCTTTCTGCTTTCTGATTCTCTAAGAGGCCAACAGGCCACACCACACAGTGCGTGACCACAGAACTGCAGGAGGAGCAGTCCTAGCCACCCTCTTGTCACACACTCTGAGCTGTGATTCAAAATAAAGCCATTAAGTTATTTCTCGCAGGTATTTAGCCATGATGATGAGAACACTACTAATACAGGGCTGATCCTAGTGAACTCACCCAATAGACAACGTTCCTGTAATTTTTTGACAGATTTTATATTATAAGAAAACTGAAGCCTTGGGAGAGATTAGAGGACCCTCCCAAGGTCACGGTCACACTGCTGGCAAATGGCAGAGATGGGACTCAAACCCAGTGGTCTCATTTCAGATCCATGCAAAAAACTTCAACCTCAGCATGGATGGTATGGAGTGAAAGGATCACATGATGGTTGTGGGGGTGTGAAATCTGAATTCCCTCTGTGATTAAAGGAATATTTGCAGCTTCCGTAGGGTTGGAACTTCTCTGTGTCATATCTGTTGCCCCTCACAGTGGATGTCACACTGTTTTTGCCGGTGGCAGCCTAGGCCAGAATGGTGGATGCTTGTGCACCAGGCTTGCTATGTGGAAATTATTCTCTGCCGCAGTTCATGAAAATTCTCATGTTTCTCTTTAAATGCAGCCCTTTTCTGTTGATTCCTGTGGTGACTGGCTCCCCCAACACATTCTGCAAAATACCTGCTTCTAATTGCCAAGAAAACCCTCTCTCTGGGTTTGTTTACATGACACTTGGACTCTGTCTGCTTAGAACTCTGCCCTGTGTGCCCTGTACGCATTTCCCTCCTCTATTAGTATTCTCTGCGACATTATGGCTGTGAAAAGAGCCATATTTCCCTGCCTTTGCTAGAAAGAAACATTTTAATATTGGGATCTCGGCTGGAATGTGAAAGTCTTGTGGGTACCTCTATGATATAATTAAATCTCCCCTGTAATGGTAGCTCTGGAGTATTCTGGTTTGTTGTAGAAAGTTTCTCCTGGCGCCCGTTTGGCCTGGAGGATTTTACCCTGACCCGCTGCTGCTTTCGTCCCCCAAAGAAATGAATCAGACACTTATATACTTTTCACTGTTTGGCCCATGTCTTATGCCCATTACTAGCTAGCTCTTTCTTCTTAAATTAACCCATTTCTATTAATCTTCCCGCCACGTGGCTCAGCCCGTGGCTGGCCGGTACCTCTTACATGTCTGCTCCTCTTGGGGGTCCGATGAAGACTGGCAAGCTCCACCCTTCTTCCTACCTGCTTGTGCTCTGATTCTCCACCCACTTCTACGGTGTTCTACATGGACCAAAACAGCTCCTTTATTTACATTACACAGAGAATATTCCACCACACAGGTTTGTTCTAAGACTCCTGTATTCAAAATGAAGCCAGGAAATAAGAGTCTGGCCTCTCAAAGGGAGACAGAGTGACAGAGCAAAAAACATCGGTCAAATGGACCTAAATGTACATTCCAATTCCAACATGTGCTGTGTGGCATTTTGTGTATCTGTGTGAATATAGGACACACACACATATACAAACATATGGCATATGTGTTTGTATATAATTCTGAGATTTCCTCATCCATAAAACATAATAATATAATACCTCACAGAACTCATTGTGTGTGGTATATTCTTGTTTAAGTGGCTATGTGAATGTATGCATAGACATGTGAATGCATGTGCATACATGTGGAGGTTGGGGGCCAGTCAGATGTGTACTGGGCTTTTCTTTTGGTCTACCAAACAGCTCCCAAATCATAACATGGAGACTTAATATTAGGAATGCTCTGTCTTATCTTAGCTCTTATGTCTTGCCAGCTGTTTTTACTTAAGTCAACCTGTTTATCTACTTTTTGCCTGAGGGCTTTTTTACCTTTTGTTCCTTCTGTGTATCTGACTCTTTCTCCTGCCTGGCTGCCTGGCAGATGTCTGACTGGCTCTGGGTGTGTTCCTCTCTTTTGCCTTGTTCTCTTCTTTCTTTTCTCTCTTACACCCTCTTCTCTTCTTCAGATTCCTCCTCCTATTTATCCTCTCTGCCTGCCAGCCCCACCTACCCCTCCCCTACCTAGCTATTGGCCAGTCAGGATTTTTATTATTATTATTAGACCAATCAGGTGCCTTAACAAATTTGACACACTTTTATACAGTTAAAGTAATATTTCACAGCATAAACAAGAGCAACACATCTTTGCATAGCTAAATATCGCAGATTTCCCCATTATGAAAAGTTTAAACTTTAACATAGTAAGACTATATACAATAAGAACCATTAACAAGTAAGGGTTACATCCACAATGTCCAGTCCATTGTCATTTGGCAAATTAAGAAAAAAAATACTCCATTATTAATTCTATCTACAGTTTTGTATCTAATTTACCTCCTATCATAACTAGGAAAACTATAATTATCTAGTCTTCAACTTTGTTAAAGACCCCAGAGAGATATAGTGTTACCTGAGTAAACAGAAAGTGCAATGCAAACCACTTCTAAAACAATAGAAGTGACAGAAACAGCTGGCTGCCTGAACAGTCACCCAGGATTTCTTTGCAATGTTAGGGCATCCAATCTTTGCCTATAGGCCTAAAATATCTGACAGGCTTTTTTATGAAGCAGGAATTTTTGAAGGATTGTCCCATCTTGTGTTGGCAAAGTCCAACAAGGTTTTTTTTTTTTTTTTCCTTTCTGTCCTGCTTGTTCAGATTATACAAAATACTGTCAGCAGTAAAGGCAAGAGCAGTTTCTTGTCCAAATGACTGTCACAGTGAAAGCAAACTCCACATGGAAGTTCATCTTCTCTAAAGGAAATTGGTGCTGCCAGGAGCAATTATGTTTCACTGTTATGAAAAGCCCTATAGGAACAAAAAATTTTAAATGCCACATTTTCTAGGTTTTTGAGGCATTTGAGGGACATCTATTTATCTAATCTATCTATTTAACCTTGAAAATATTATTATAAGTGTAATTATTATAGATGACTAGCTACTAACCTGCATTTCTTAATTATACATTGCATTTTTAAATGACCTTCATAAGGACAATACCCCAAATAAGAGTAGAAACATACTACATTCAGTATAACAAAAATAACTTAAAATTTGTTATCAATATGCCAAAATACATGCCAATGTAAAATATTTGAGGTTGATAGTTGTTGTTTTTGTTTAATTCTGTATGTCCCCCTAAATGATGACAAACATCTATAATCCACCAAATGACTAAGTCATCCACCCCACCTCTTGGGAATGTGAGTATTGTGTTCTCTAAATTTTTTCCTGTTGTCTGTGAGTGAAGACATCTCTAGGGAACCTGAGAAAATTGAGATAATGGTCAAGTCCTGGAAAAACTATCTATCCTGTTTGAATACCATTAGATCCATTTTATTCTTGGGACATCTTTTTCTGAATGATTTTTCTTTCTTCAGATGTCTCATTTGTCTAGTGGTCTTCAGATTCCTTAGTTGGATGTTATTATTCTCCTGGAAAGACAAAAACAAAACCCTGCCCTAACCCTAACTTTGGGAAGTTCCTTTTTTTTTTTTTTAGCATTAGTTGTCCTAGTTGTTCAGTCTCTGTGCAATGGGAAAGTGCAAAGCTTACCTGAAATCCTGACTAGAATAATCTGTGAGGCTGGACCATCTCAGCCAGCAGCCTTGAAGCTATTCTGGATGCAGAACTCTGAAGAAACTGAAGCAGAGACATTCTGAGAGGCTGGATCACCTGGGCCACCTGTTGTGATTGTTGTCTTGTCTGCTTGCTCTGAAAACATACAAACTATCAAAGGTAATATACATATCTGCATCAACACAAGTATACAAACCAGCCAACGATGATGTTTGTTTTGAGCAGGTAAAATATACATCACCTGTCTAGTAGTCTAGTAGGGTTTTTTTTTTTTTTTTTTTTTAGGTTTATTTCTTTATGTCTGCAGCCAAGACTTTCAAGGGGTCTTCCCTGATCAAACCAGATATCTATCAATCCTTGAATGAAACTAAAGCCTTTTATTTCCTGTGCTAACACAGGCATAAAATTTTCTCCAGAGAAATAAATTTTCTGACTTTGATTTTAAAGTTAGGGCATTTCTGAAGTATCAAGGCTGGTTTAATTCAGCAGTCCCTGTTATGATCACATTTGTCTCAACAGCTGTTGTTCTCTTAGCAGCATTCAAAAATTTAAAGTCCATATACTATAGAAGATACAGACACCCCATGTATTTTTCATCTCTACCTGACTTGATTCTTTTTTTAAAAATCATTATAATGTATAAACTATTTTCTTCTAGGACGTTTTATTCCCATTTTATTTCTCTGTTAAGCTCACACACATTTTTTTCCTTTTTTATTATGAAAAAGTCATATTTTTTATCCATGTATTCCCTTGTTCAGGCTCCCTTTTCCCTCTCGGCCCTCCCAGTCATTCTCTCTTCTCTCCATCAGTTTATCTCTTCCCCAGCAAGGGCAGGAGGTCCCAAGGGTCCAAGCTGGCTTAGTTCAACATCCACTCCAGACAGATATGCTTTCCTCACCCCCACATCAAGACTGTGTTAGGTGTTTCTCTGGAGGGAATGGGCTCCAAGGTGCCAGTCCAAGGTGTTTCAGATCCCAAGCTGTTCAGTGGTTGTGGTTTGCAGCTTGGACATGCTTAGCTTTTTTTGTTTAAAGTCTACCAATAAGTGAGTGCATCCCCTGTTTATCTTTCTGAGTTTGTGAGACCTTGCTCAGGAGAATATTCTCCAAATCCATCTTGCAAATTTTAGGATATCATTTTTTTTCTCAATGCTGAGTAGTATTCCACTGTGTAGATGTACCATAGTTTGTTAATTCTTCAGTTGAGGGGCATCTAGGTTGTTTCCAGGTTATTGCTATTACAAATAATGTTGCTGTGAACAAAGTTGAGCTAATGCCTTTGGAGTGCGAATGCGCATCTTTAGGGTATATGCCCAGTAGTGGTATTGCTGGATCTTTGGAGAGATTGATTCCCAGTTTTCTGAGAAACCGCCATACTGCATTTCTGAGTGGCAGAACCAGTTTATACTCCCACCAAAAATGGAGGAGTGTTTCCCTTGCTCCACAACCTCTCCAGCATAGGATGTCATCTCTTTTATCTTAGCCAATCTGACAGGTGTAAGGTGGTATCTTATAGTTGTTTTGATTTGCATTTCTCTAATGGCTAAAGATGTTGAGCACTTTTTCAAGTGCCTTTTAGTCATTTGTAATTCTTCTGCTGAGAATTCCCTTTTAGTCTGAGCCCCATTTTTTGATTGGGTAATTCAAGGTTTTGGGCTCTAGATTCTTGAGTTCTCTATATATTTTAGAGTGAGCTCTGATGTCCTCTCTAACTTGTAGGGTTGGTGAAAATCTTTTCCCATTCTGTAGGCTGTCGTTTTGTCTTATTGACAGTGTCCTTGACTTTACAGAAGCTTCTCAGTTTCAGGAGGTCCCACTTATTTCTTGCTATCACTTTTAACTTAAATTAATCTGTTTCTCTTTCTTTATCTGCCTTTTTGCCTTGGAGATTTTTACCTTTCTTCCTATTGTACATCTTACTTTTATTGCTTTTCACATCTATCCCTCTCTCCTTGATTTCTCTTCTTTTCTCTTGTTTGTTCTTTTCCATTTTTCAGATTCCTTCTCCTACTTACTTGCTCAGCCTGCCAGCCCCACTTAGCACCTCCTCTATCCAGCTTTTATCCAGTCAGTTTTTTACTAGACCAATCAAGTGCGTTAGGCAGACAAGATGAAATAAATGCAACACGTTTTTACATAATTAAACAAATGAGCATAAACAAATGTAACACATCCTTATTATATCCTTACACAAATGCAGCATTAACAAATGTAAAACACCTTTATACAGTTGAATATTCCACAGCATAAGCAACTGTAACACATCCTCATGTAGTTCACTATTCCACAACACAAGTGTCTTCCTTAATTAATTTTCAATTTGATTTTTCAAACAAAGCATCTGACTGAGTCTACAGATCAGTGTTTGGCCAGACAGGTGAACTCAGATACAGTTGTGCCTACCTCCTCTCCCAGCTCTGGTCACAGATAACATACCACAACCCCTGATTTTTGATTCAGACCTTAGGAAGCTTAACACAGGTCTCTATTCTCTTGTAATAGGCGCTTTACCAACTGAGTCCTTTTCCCAGAACCCATAGAACTTAAGAGAAACATAATTATTCATTTATCCAGGGAAGGGAACGTGTGCTGCAATGTGTGTGTGAACGGCCTGTAGAAATTGTTTCCTCCTTTTACCATGTCAGTTGTGGGAGTCAAACTCAGGTGATGAGTCTTCAGCGCAGGCACTCTCATCACTGAGTCATCATTCTAGAACCTTCTGAGGATAAGAAAAAATGGCAGATGAAATGTGCTCCATATGGACTAGTTAGGACATTGTTGTTTTCTTTCACTAAATTTTCTATTCTGCTGATAGTTAGCTTTTATACTTAATCCCTCAGGACTTCCTTTTCTAATTCTCAAAATGAGATGTGAACCAGGATAACTGCTATAAGTTCAAGGGCAGCCTGGGCTGTACAGCAAGACCCTGTTTCAAAAATAAATAAAATGTGAGGAAGAGGGGAGGAGCAGGAGACGAGTAATGTGCCTGCCAAGTGTTCTAGCTGTGCTTTTGTCCTTGTGATGCTGTTCTCTTGGCAATTCTTTGAGTTAGGTCCAGTTTTAACTCCCATTTTACAGATAATAAAACTGCAGCTTGGGAACAATGAGGAAGTAGCTCAAGGTTATTTAATTAGCCACAGGCTAGAACATGAAGATTTAAACTCAGAGCCCATCTACCCTTTTTGGTGCTCTGAACTGCAAGATAGAGAGCTATAGCTAACTGGTTCTTGGAAAAGCTCAGCAATTCCTATTGAGCTCTTGAACATCCAGCCCATATACCAGTTGGCACTGATGTAATGAATGTGTCCTTGCCTAGTAGGCTTCCTCACAGGACATAAATCCAGGACAGTTATTTAAACAGAATACAGGTAGGTGGGAGATTTTGATTTTTTTACTTATGGATTAGATGGCTCACGATGGGCAGGCATTATCCATGTCTGTATTCCTCTGTATCAGGGTATCTGTCCACACCCTCATCCCATTATCTAGTCCCTTAACTCTAACACTCTGGTCTAGAGACCAGCTCACCAAAGCTATCGGACTGTATCTTCAAGAGTGAGCACATTTTTGAGGAAGTGCTTCCAGTATCTCTCATAGATACTGGAAATTATGACATTCTGGTGTCATCAGAGGGAAGGGAAAGACCTTCAAAATACTTGAAGTCTCCAGTGATTTCCTGCACAGATGGGCCCCTTAGCCTGACTGAGGGACTGAGGAAGTAGAGGCAGCAAGGAAACAATGAACATGAGTATACACAGAAATACTGGAGTCAGGCGATTTGTTTCATTCTGATGGAGTGGCGCCAATTACTGCAAGACCCCAGAACCTCAGCATGTTTATTAGGAATAGCACAGGGGAGAGAAATTAGCTAGTGTGGGTGGGAGGTGTCTACAGGCAGTTTCCAGCTGTACACATCCAGGAAGATGAAGCTTCAGTTGCTAGCTTTGGCATGAATCATCAATCCTTAGTCCACACCTGTGCTTGGACCAGAGGAAGGCACTACCAATCTGAGTCGAACAGGAAGAAGCTTTGTCAATTTCCCATAGGCAGGAGGCATTAATCTTTGACGTTCACTCAGGACATCATCGACTCCTTCACATTCCCTCAGGGCTCCCTCAGCTCCCACAGCCTATCAGGTGTTTATACTAATTTGCATATGTGAGTATTTGGGTGTTTACATGTGCTACACCCCATTTGACTCTACTTAAATGTTCTGTTCCTTAGAGCTGGTTGGTCTCAACTGCAGATTCCAGTGACAGCTGTACTCAGTTTTCTCCCATTTATTACCTAAAACATGAGGTAATGATTTTGGTTGACTCTATTGGCATATCTCCCAGTAATCCACAAATTGCCCCCATAATTATTATTTGTTTGTTGGGATCTGAAATTCTTTGGAATTTATAACCTTTTTTTTCCCCTTCTTCCTTTTTCAGGTATTTTGGATGATGGTTTAACAATATAACAGATACACTTGAATACTTTAGGGATTGTAATGTGCTACTTTCTTTAACATATTTGGTGAAAATTTACCCATCAACAGTGCTTCAGATTGATTGAATTTTATGTCACTTTTTAACCTCAACAAACAATAGCAAAGCTGAAAGATTCTGAGTGGTAGCCAACACCTTTCATCATAGAAACTCAAACTTTTTCCTAAACATTAATCAAACCCCACTACAATGTAGCCAGCTGTAAGCTGAAATTTTCATTGAAATAAAGAGAAAAAAATCCAACAATATAAGCAAATAGTTGATAGATGTACAAGGCAGAGGAAAATAAAAACTTAAAGACACAGACTTGTGTTCATATGTACCAAGGGTATCAACTCCTTTTTAACAAAATGATATTCTCAGCCCCTGATCTCATTCTGTTCTGGTCCTCCCACATAGAGCTCATGATCAAACCGCCCTTTGTACAAGCTAAGAGTTCTTGGCACAGGCAGACACGTTTGCTTCTTGCTTTTATCATCATTAATCCTGGTAAGGCTGTGGTCTGCAGGAAAGCCTTCCAAGACGACAGAGAAGCTGGGAGTGTGTCCAGGGTACTGCCTTGTACATCTGGTCCCTGAGAATGAAAAGACTGCAAACCAGGTTGAATCTCTTTGAAGATTGGGATATAGAGATGAGTAGGAGTTCCTAGACGGAAGCTATTCCTTCAAAATGAAACTTCTTGAAGGCTCAGTAACTGATGAGAACTTCAATGTTTATTGATCATTTAGAATGTTGCAAGTCCAGAGCCAAGTAATCTTAGGCTGTCTGTAGCTCTCTTGATAGCCAGGCATTTATTCTGCCCTCTGTACTCAACCTGACAACGTTGTGATCCTCAGGTAAATCATTTGGAATGTTCAGATTATTAGTTTTCCAACCAATCAAAAAGCTAAGAATACTACTGGATAGCATCTGAGGCCTGTAGTAGAGGTTTTGCCAGTTTGTTTCTGCTTATCTATATAATGTTTCTGTAGCATATTTATAATGTGTCTTGTTTTATGATTACTTTGTTCTGTTACTATCAAAATGTCCTTAAACTGCTTTTATGTTCGAACATGGAATTTGGTGTGACCTAAGTCTATGTTCCCAGGCCATGGTCATTTCCATTTTGTTTCAGAATAAACTCTCTCTTAGTCCCTTTGTGGTTTTGCATTGACAAATATTACAGAAATCTGGCATGGTTTCCACAAAGCTTGGAGTTATGTTTTACAGTCACATGAGAAGTCAAAGGAAGTTTGATGCAGACAGGGATGGAATTCAGGCACAAATGCTCTCTTCTACCTGCCATTATTCTTTGGATTTCTAAGTCATTTCCCCTCAAAAGAAAGCCCAACTGCTGCATGTGGCTTGTGTTCAGTTTTCTCATTGTTGGGAGAGCGAAGGTGGTCATACAGCCTGCGGCTTGTTTGGCAGCCACTGTAGTCTCTTGGTCAGTGAGAGACACTGTGTCAAAAGTTAAGGTGGGTCCTAAGGATGGATAGCTGAGTTTGTCCTCTGGCCTGCATGTGCGCATGCACCTCTGTGCATTCATGCACATGTGTGCACACAAACACAGACACAGACACAGACACACACACACACACACACACACACACACACACAGAGAGAGAGAGAGAGAGAGAGAGAGAGAGAGAGAGAGAGAGAGAGAGAGAGAGAGAGGTGAAGACAAAGAAAGAGACACAATGGCTAAGGGCTAAGCTTAAACTTGCAATTTTCTTTCTCCTGAAGTCCTCTGACTCACAACAGAACCCCACAAAACAGATGTCAGTTGGCAGTTCCTGGAAATTTTGAATGATCTTAGACTGGTTTATTGCTGCAAACCTCTAGGCTGATAAAAGTAGGCTTCCTGCTCTCACAAGTTCCTCAGTGACTGGGTTCAGTATTTTGATTGTGATTTATTTACTATTACTGCATTTCACATCTAGTCTGATATTGTCACCATGGGCGTCTTGACTGTCGGTTTTGTTAACAGTGTCCTTGAAACAAGAGCAATGCAGCTTGTCCACAGTCTGTCTACACAAGCTGAGTTACCCAGCACCAGGGTGATAAAAACACCATTCATTTAAAGATATTTTTATAACCATCATCTCAAATTTGGATTCACTTCTTTATTTGCTCATTTATTCACTCACTCCACCAAGAGACTTCTAGGGTCTCATTGGGGATGGAATAATAATTAAAATGAGATGCCTGATTTCCAGGCCCTGACAGTGCGCTGAGAGAAGGAGATGTGCAAACAGATGCTGAGCACAGGAGTGCTTCATTTACCTATGAGAAAAGGAGGCAGCAAAGAAGACCTTGTCAAGGTCACACCCAATAGAAGGGAACTTTCCAGACCTCTAGTTACTAAGCCACTGACGCTTTAGTTCCTCTGCTTCTTTTATTTATTTAATTTTATTTTATCTATTTTATTTTTTTATTAAGTGTAGCCCCAAACCCAACAATATTGGCATCCTTTCTGAACTTGATAGACATGCAAATTTTCAGGCTCTGCCTCCATAATGCAGAACTGAGAATTTGAGGATGGGACCTAGGTTTTGTATGATTTTTTTTGTCCCCCAAAAGGCTTCCAACAGTGAAATTTGGATGCTCACTAAAGTTTGAAGCCATTGTTTTTTTCTCAGGGCTTCCAAAAAAAAAAAAAAAGTCCATGTGTATAGGGGAAGCACTTGGGACCTTATTAAAATGCAGATTTAGATTCAGTAGTTCTGAGCAAAGTTTTCTGATTTGCATTTCTAACAAGCTCCCTGGCTATGCCTGTGCTTCTGGTCTTGGAGACCTCACTTAAAGGGTAAAAATATACAGGGAGTTAATGTTCATGGAGAGTCCTGTTTAAGCTCGGCTGATGGGTAATGCTGGGATGTCAAGTGAACTCAATAAAATTGCTGCCTGTCATCTGAGAGCTTAAAAACCAGCACAGATAATACTCAGGTAGATAAAAATTTAAGGCTGTGAAAGCCATCAGCTACTGAATGTGTGTGTGTGTGTGTGTGTGTGTAAAGGCAGGCACACATACACATGCACAGAGTACAGACAACATTACAGAGTTGCATTTTTCTTATTGAGATACCTAATGTGATGCAGGGATTACATATTTAAGACCCAGGTAGAAATTAATATTACTCCATGGTCTTTCTCTCCATATTTACGTGTATTTGTCTATATTATATATTAAAATATATCAATGTCTATCATGTTTACTGACAAATTAATAGATAACTCCATCAAATCCCTACTTACAGTTATTTGGGTTTCTCTTAGACAAAATTCTAGCACAAGCACTTTAAAGACAGACCAGAATGAGTATATAAGATAGACAAAGGTGAAGATGCCATAGGCAAGCACTCAGACATGAGCATCCCAGGATGGTTAGATTGACTCTAAAGACACATTAAAGGGAAACTCTTAATGGTCAAGAGAATGGAATCTCTGGCCTGGGTCTATCACCTAGAATGCCAATTACCTAGCCAATGGGCCCTCCATAGTGAGACAGATTCACCTGAAGTCATTCTATAGAGATAGGAAGGATAATTAGCCTTTTAATTACATTCTTCCCAGAATTCTCATATCCTAGCTCAGTGTCTTCCAGAACACAGGTATAAAACTATAAATGCTTACAGAATAGCATAATTTTTCCTTTTCTTCTTTCTATTACATTTCTAAGCATGCTTTCAATAGTGCTTTGAATTTCCCCAATGCTTTCTTCATCCATCAAACATGAGAAGTTATAGGTAGTGCTAAAGGTTAATTTTATGTCAACTTGGGCCATGTTTGTGGCCTGATATTTGATCAAATGTTTTCCTAAAAGGTTAATTTTTTGTTAACTTGGGCCATGTTGTGGCCAGATATTTATTTGATCAAATGTTTTCCCGGGTATGTATCAGTAATCAGTTTAATATCACTGTGAGTAGCCAGGAGAAACTACTTAAGGATGAAAAGTTTATTTTGGCTGATAGATTCAGGAGTTTTGGTTCATGGTTGCTTATCCCCACTGATGTTGAGAAGAGCATCATGACAGGGAGTGCATGGTGGAGACAGCAGAAGATAAGCAAGGAAAGGTCCAGGAACAAAATACAACCTTTTAAAACCCCACCTTCAGTGACTTGCTTCATTCAATTAGATCCTACTGTTGGAAGTTTCACCACCTCCCAATGGCCCATTAAAATACAAACCCATCATTGGGTTATCCCTGGTGCATAGAGGATGAAACCTACACCCTGACTCTTTGGAAGACATTTCAAATTCACACCAAAACTGTATGTGTACATCTGTGAGGACAATTTTTGATAATGTTAACATTTCAACTGGTAGACTCTATCCTTTGTGGGGATGGAGTGGGGTTTCCATCCAATCCTTTGAGGACCCAAACAGTACAAAAAGGCTAAGAGAGAATTTTTTCTGCCAATCATTTTATTGTTTTCAGACTATAACATTTACCTTCAGCTCTCCAAATTCTCACACCTTCTGACTTGGACTGGAATACACCATCATCAATGTTTGATTGTAGATCTTGGGACTTCTCAGCCTTTTTTTAATTGAATGAAAGAATCCATTTAAAAATTGGCTGTGTGACTTGGAATAATTGAGCTAGAACAGACCTGGGTGTCTTCTCTTTGAGCTTAGCTTTCACAGTATCTGAAGATGCTACACAAGCTATCAAGGAAGAGAAGTAATACATAGTTGTTATCAGTTGCAAATCTTGTGAACTACAACAATAGTATGGCAAGATATTTCCAAGGGTGCAATAGTGACACTTAGTATCTCCAGGGTCACCAACAGCCGTCCATGGTAGAGAACGCATTCCTGGTACTATAAACCTAGCCAACTACTCATAGTTAATGAGTTCATGGACTCTAGAGGAAACCTACTACTGTCACGTTCCTAAAGTATTATTTTATCTGAATAAAGTACTTACCCTTATGCCCAAGGTGAAAGTAGCTCTTCCTCTTCCTTAAAGAAGGTTCTTTTTATTGCATGCAGACACCGTTACAGAAAGCCATAGTTGGTCAAAATCCAGAAAACAACTAACCATGGGGTGACCAACCCCAGATGATAAATATATAATATAACCTGTACACCTAAGGCTCAAGGAACATCATGGAAGAGAAGGAGCCAGAGGAATGGTACATCTGCTGTGAAATAGCATCTTCTATGTATGATAGGGAATATGCATCAAGAAATCTCCAAATATGGTCTCCTCAAAAAAGACTAGCATAATGTCAACACAAATTGACATACCAATATAAACTTGGAAAATCTCATAATACCCTGACCTTGGATCAAGAGCTGTAGGCAACAAAGGCCTCCTAAGAGAATGAGAATCAATCTTTTCCAGTGATGAGCTCCTGATAGGTTATTGAATCCTAATTCTCAGCCTTAAACATATGCATAAATGAGCAAAACCAAGTAGGCTCAGATTATTTTCTGTATATGTGTGTAGACACAGATATACATAATAATGATTAAAGTTTGAGAGGAAGTTGGGGAGGATCAGAAAGGAGTTGGTTGGTCAGAAGAGAGGGAGGGGTGGAAATCATATAAGTACAGTGCTTATATATGAAATTATCAAAATAAGTTCAAGCGTATGTGTTGTTGTTTTGTGTCTCTCTGTGATGGCTCTGACTAATGTTAGTGGGAAGTGAAATGGTTGTTGGAGAGTGGACAGGAAATACTCCAAACAAATTTATTGTCTATGAGTTTCTGCACTGGTTAAAAGAATGCACTGTTAATAATTTATTTACAGCAGTGAGCAAAAAACTACAACAAATAATGCCTCAGGTAGGGAATGAGTTCACTAGTCTTACACCACAAAAGATCAAAGTTAAGTAGGTGCTTGCCATTGAGTACGCCAGCAAGGACACTAAGGCTCAGTCTTTTGATCTTACTTAGTCATCATCCTGGATGTAAGATATTATTAACACTGTAAAAGTTCTACTACATTTCCAAATGCTAAGTACAAGTCCTAGACAGGATAAAACAGAAAGATAAAAACCAAGATTAAGAAGTCAAAGCATAGATATGGTAGACAAGTTCCCTGTAAAATGAAGAAGGTTTTCCTAGACATTAGATATCATAATTCCATTTTTAAACACAGTAGCCCAAAAGTGGGCTGTATAGTAGTTCTTGTTTGTTTGGGCAACTTTTTTTTTAAGTTTTTATTTTATTATATGTTCTGAAATGGGGTTCATGTAGCCCACACCGACCTTGAGCTTAATACATGGCAGAGGATAACCTGGAACTCATGATCTCCTGCTTCTATCATATAACTGCTAGGATCACAGCGTTGCCCCACTATGTCTGATTTGTATGTTTCTGGAGATCAACTCCAGGGCTCCATGCATGCTAGACAGGCATTCTGCCAACTGAGCAATATTCCTGCCTCTGATAGCTATTTTAAATTGGACAGCTGGACCTTGACTAAATGTAAGAAAGAATGGAGTAAAGTAGATAAATATTGGCTAGACAAACTATTTGTGGACAGTTCACAATGTGTAACGTTTTTACCTATGTTTGTCATTTTTTATTTAAAATTGCTTATTTTTAAGATTGTAATTTAATTACAATGTTTCTCACCTTTCCTTTTCTCCCTCCAAAGCCTCTCATACACCCTTATCTGATCTCCTGCAAGTTCATGGCCTCTTTTTCCATCAATTGTTATTACACACACACACACACACACACACACACACACACACACACGCATGCACACATACACAAGCACACACATACATGCACACACATACACACACACACACACACACACACACACATATTTCTAAAAATAACCAGTTGATTCCTTATAATGTTAGTTGTATGTATTTACAGGGCAGGGGGTTATTTGACACTGTACAACCAATCATCGTGCTCTTCTCTGGGGAGGCCCACATTTCCTCCTCCCAGTTTCATTCAGTTGCCCATGGTTCTTTGTGAGACCTTATGGGTCTTTTATGATCTATTTTGGCATATTATTGGTGTTATCTTTGTTCATCTCATGTCTCGATGGTCATGTTGGTAAAACTTTACAGGTTTAGCTCCTGATGTCATTAGGAGACAAAATCCCATAGAAAAATAGCCCTACTGATACCAGGAGATGCCATGCAAGCTTCCAAAGGAGGGAGACACCCAACAGTCCTATCTAGCTATGACACTTATGAACCACATCAATGACCAACATGACACAAGAACTCTATGGATTCAGCAGTGGCACATATACCTTGGTGGTAAACAACAGCTCTCTAATTGTACTTAACATTTGCTCGACCAGAGGGAGACCATGGCTGGTACTGAGAATCTGGCTAACCACTCAATGATAGTGAAATTGTGGTTATTAAAGGAGAATCTACAACTACCTATTTACTAAACCAGCACAATCCCTAACATCAATATGTAAACACAATGTGCACCTTCAAGAAAATCATTGAGGAGGCGCATTTGAAAGGTGTGATAAAGAGAGCAATTGAGCATGAGAAAACATTGAGGAACTCCAAAGTTTGGAAGAATGAGTAAAGAGTTTTTACTAGATTAGATGGCCATAAAATCCATGATATAGCTTTAAGGAAGGGTAGAATTGCCCCATTCAAATTAATGTTATATTTTTGAGGTCTGAAACACACCATTCTGCCTGATCCTCACTACCCCCAGACTCTTCAAGGGAACAAGAAAAGTGCAGAATGACAAATGCTACAAATTTATTTGACCTTTCTTATTAGTAGACCAAGTTGCCTTTCAATCCAGCTTAATTTGAGAGAGATGGTCGGCGAGGTCTCTGGGCAATTGAAAAATCTATTATGGAGGTGACCCTTTTGATATAGCATTACTTTAACCACCATTAGAGGGAAATGGGAGCATCTTCACAGTTTTTGCAGCGGCCTTAGCTTGTAGCAGTGAAATCTATAATACTCTATAAAACAAATGGCTGTATTACATCAGAAGCTTGTGCGACTCTAAGAAAAGCTTCATAAAAAAATCATTTACACCAGCCAGGAAGGATAGGACTTCAACAGATGCAGACACTGAAATACTTCAAGACCCTGCATCAGCAGAGAATGTTTAAATTATCTTGAAAGGACATAGCTTATAATGTCATAAAGACTGGCTTACATGTGTTATAAAAAAAGATGCTCCAGAAAACAAAAGTAAAATAAATTTTCTTGTACACCCTATGGGCATTGTGCTTTATTCTAATTAAATATCTAGAAAACACCCCTCCAAGTCCTTTGGAGTCATTGCCTTTTTATCTGAATCCTAAGAAGTCTCTTTTGTTGTGTGTGTTTTGTGAGCGCTGCCTTCTTTACCTGCCAGTATCAGCCCGATTTTGTTTTATCCTCGACAGGTGTAAAGGTGGCATCTTCTTTCCACTCCATCTTGGCAACAGTGTCAGGATTTGCTCCTCAATGGCTTGATATGTTTGGAGCAAGAGGGGGAAAATGAAGAATCAAATCTGGAGAGGAGGTGAAGAACATGTTGCTGGAACGTGGACATGGGAGCAGTCCAATCAAGCTGCCAGCTGTGGGAAGTGTCTAATAAAGAAATGAGAGAGGGGTAGTTTCCGGTTGTGTGACTCTGGTTCTAAATAGGTTTTACAAAGAGATTGTGACTGAACTTAGAAACACAAACAAAACAACTTTGCAGAATAAAGGCTGAACTACATTTTGGTTAGAGAATTAAAATGATTTTGTGGGAGGTGCTCCTGGAGAGTTGAGGGGCTATTTCAATGACATCATATGCATTTCTGAAACAAATTGACTGGGCTGGTTTCCCTTTGAAGAGCAGGGGCTGAGAAATGTAAGATTTTTTTTCCCCACAGGGTCCCTAAAAGGACATAGGATTAAGTTTGTGTGTATGTGTGTGTGTGTCTCTCTGTGTGTGTCTGTATATGTGTGTGTGTGTGTGTGTGTGTGTGTGTGAGTGATTTCCTGTCTAGATAATAGAAGAAAGCATTGGGGAAGATGCCTCAGTGGATGAAGTACTTTCTAGAAAGCATGGGAACTGAGCTGGAGTTGAGGTTCCCAGCTTCTATGTAAAAAACAAGACAGGCTAGTGGCTGACTACCCAGAACTTGTAGGGAAGAGAAATGGGATCCCTGGGTTAAACATGGTAGCTAGACTAGCAACAGATGGCTGGCTCTGGGATCAGTGAGAGACTCTGCCTCACAAATAAAGTAGAAAGTGATTGATGAGGAAAACTATCACTTTTGATCTCCAAACACAGACACATACACAAACACACATATGCATGCACAACATATATATATATATATGCAAAATAAATATATTGGAAGAGAGGAAACATTATAATAAATGTTATGCTATTTGCAAGAAAATAGAAGGCTTGAAACAATACTATTAATCAAATCAAGCCAGTCTTAGAGAGACAAATACAATCATAAAATTGTGTATGCATATATGACGTGAAAGTAGAAGTAAAATTGTTTACAGGACCAATGACTAAGGAGAGGGAAGGGTTCAGAAAGGGAAGAAAGATGGTCTGGGGAGAAATACGCTTGACATACAATATATACTTGTATTAAATGAAGGACATTGAATTTAAAAAGCAATAGATCTTTAAATATGAGATGCTTAAAGCAAAGTTATGTCACTAATGTCCCTTGGTTATTTCTCTTGCTTGTAGACAGTCAGGAACAGAAGTTTTTCAAAGACAGTACATTCTTACTTGTAAAAATATTCATGTCACCCCACACACACACCTTACCCCTCCCTCATCCCCTCACCTCCCTATGGACTCCTTACAGACTCCTGAACCTCAGAAGAGAGTCAGTACCAGTCTAGCAGGGAAATCTCTCATAAGGTTCAGGTTCAGCCTCAGATATCTCAAAGCCATTTGAAAACACCAAAGACTTTTCCATCTAGATAAAAGGTTGTAAGTGTCTGTGTGTTCAAGCTTATATTTCAGGTGAGAAGATTAGCTTTCCCTGTGCCAGTGCTCCCGGTTGTCACAGGCTGTCTTGCTTTTGTATGTTTTGTGCTTCATAGGTGAGAAAATGGATCTGTTGATTCCACAGATGCTTCCCCATCCCTTTTCTAAGTCTTAGCATTTACTGGCTAAGGCCTGATCCGTTATTGAGTCCAAGTCAGCAAAATCCCTCGGCCACAGCCAACATGTACACTTGAAAATATATCCTATGAGACCTGGTAGGGACCACAGTGAACACTGGCTTGCAATGTGGGAATTTAGACCCAAGTCACAACATAGTGCACTTTTATCTCAAGACATTCACATGACAGACAGGTGATTTAACCATACATCCCCTGACCAGACTTCTCACACCCTGAATATCTGTTCATAATAATCTGCCATTATAGAGAGTCAATTTTCTTTTCTAAAAATTTGTATATGAGCAAGATGGCTAAATTTCCATGTCTACTTGATTGGGCTATTGGGTGCAGAGATACCACGAAAAGGACTATTTTTGGATCTGTCTGAGAGGGACCTTTAAATCAGTAGATAGAGGAAAGAGGGACTGCACTTACCACTCTGCATCCTACAACTTGTAGGGGCCAGAATGGATCTAAATGGCAGAGGGCGGACTAATTGTCACTTTCCTTTAGCTAGGGAAGGTTAATCTTCTGTTTGGGGGAAAGCAGAAAGTTATATCAGCACCCGTACCTTCTTCCCACCTTCAGACTTAATTCTCTGATTCTCTTGTTTGCCATACGGGGCCGCCCAGCCCTTGTGATTACATAAGGGAGTTTTTAGGAGTAAAATATCTTTAAAATTAACCTCTCACTCTGTGTACCTCTCTCTCCTACCTATTCTGTCTCTATTTCTCTGAAGAATATTGGTTAATGCAGTGGGATTCCTTACTTAATCTCTCTCAGGAAATACTTTTGGGGACCAAGTCAATGAAAAAACATGGCTTATATCTATACCTGTGGTTATGACCTCACTACATTCTCTTTTTAATTATACAGGTAAATTAAATACTTAGCTAAAGAAATCTTACATTTTTGACATTTTTATTTCTGAGATACTTCTTTTTTCACTAATGATTAAGCTTGAATGGGGTATTTAGTACTAGCATTTCAGTCCCTGTTGACACTTGGGATATATAAAAATTTACAAATAAATTGCCAGGTGAACTCCTTACTTAAAACAAAAACTTAACTGAACTCATTGCAAAAATAAAATTTCTGTTCTTTATCTCTCCCATTTGATATAAGCAGTTTATTTTTTTATGGTGCTTTCTTAAGTAAGAAAGCATTTCATAGTGGGCATTCTGTGAATGAGACCATAGACATCGCTCCTCTACAAAAGGGTAAGTCAGACATGACGGGATTGTGGCAGGAACACTGGAAGGCAAGCACCCAGCCTTTGCCTTTGAGTGGCTGAATTGCCAGAATCTCTATTACTATCTCTCTTCATCTCTTTATTAATCTACCTGTATTGCAGCCTATTGTCTACCAAGGGGTTTATGTTACTGAATTAGATTTGGCTTGAATGGTTATGATGCATGGCAACTCCAACATCTGTGCCACGGACTAGAGACCTGGGCCAACCTGCAGTCTAATTCCAAAGTCGTTGCTGGCAGAATTTCTTTTTCTCAGGGGACATTGTTCTTTTTAGTAAAGCCTTCACTAATTGGCAGAAAAATCACCCACATTATGGAGACTAATCTATTTGATTCAAAGTTGAATGATTTAAAAGTTCATCTCTGGGGGCTGGAGAGATGACCCAGCAGTTCAGAGCCTATAATGCTCTTCCAAGAGGAGGACCTGAGTTCAGTTCCCAGCATCCAGGTTGGGTGTCGCACATCTACCTGTAACTGTATCTCCAGGGATCTGTCACATTCTCCTGTACTCTTCAGGCACTTGCACACACACACACACACACACACACACACACACACACACACACGCATAAGTGTAATTTAACAGCAATGAAAACAGACTTCTGACCTTCATTCTCACAGATTCAGATTCTAATTTATGATTATAGTGAACTCCAGGGGTGGATGAGGAGACAGCTGTCCCAAAGATCATTCTTTTACTGCTCTGGGTATGTCACTAGAAGATCATGGCGTGGCCTACTCTGCAGATGGTAAAGTTAGAGCCCACAGTCATGAATTGGCTTGTCTAGGGGAGCTTACATAGATATTTTAACCTGGATCTTCAATTTTAATCCCAGAATTCTTCCTGCATAACATATTTCTCAACATCTGGTGCAAATGAAACTTTCTGAGGTTGGAATCCATCCTTGAGTCCAAACCTTTCTAAAGTCTAAAATGAGCTAACAGGATTTTTCTCCCAAATGTCACAACCTGATCCTAAAAGGAAAGATAAGAAAATCTGAAGAACAGCAAACAAGGAAGCAGTCCTATTAGTAGGTGTCATATAAATCTGCAGTAAGCGAAGCAATATGGTGGTGACAAGCCACTGGAATAGAGCTGGCAACTACCCAAAATCATGGTAGAGGCACAGACATTGTGAGCGAGAGCTAAAATTCCAATGAACACTGCTAAAAATGGCTTTGTAAGAAAAAATAACTCTTCTACACATAGCATACTTAGAAATAAATCCCATATGGACCCATATAGAAACAACATTTTGAGACTTTTAATTATCATATCTGTAGATGCATTTGAAGAGCTGTTGTAATGAAAAGGCAGTATGGTGTTGACAAACATTTCACTGGAAGCCACCAAATCCATGACAGAGGTACATTGTAAGGGAAGTACAAGCTATCAATGACTATTGCTAAAAATGACTATCCATGTGTGAAAAAAATAGGCTTCCTACACATACCACACTTAGAAATAATTCTAGTTGAATCCATACAAGAACAAAAATTTGAAACTTGTAATAGAAAATTGAAGAGAATATTTTTGTAAGAGGGAAAAGAAATCTTTCTTTCATAAGACATGAAAAGTATAAGCTGTAAAGTAGCAATATCACAGGAATATTAAGCCAGTATTTGTTGTCTTATCCTATATACTTTATGATATTCTTAGTACATAATATGTACTAATTCACATGATGCTCATGAAAATAATATGAGACAGTAATCATTACAGTTTTCATAAAAGATGGCTGCCTAGTGAGGCCATTAGTACATGTATTCTAGTTCTATACCTATGGCTGTTTGTACTTCTCAGGAAGAGGAAAATCAACCACATTCAAGCTAAAGGAATCTATAATATATGAACTAATCAAATCAATGATGTAAATACTAGGGAAATATTTTCAATACATATAACTATCATGGTAACACATATATAATATTTATTACTTACAAATCATTATGTAAAAATAAACCCAGATTAGGAGTAGACAGCATATTAGAAAGGCAAGTCTGACCATTATTATATAAAAGTATTTGTGATAATAGGCACATTATTCACTCTAGTCATTTTGGAAGCTATTTGGTTGTATCTGCTAAACTAGAAAATTTGGTTTCTTATACTCCAGCAAATCCTTTATGCCCATGGGCATCAAGTGTGGTGATATATTTTATATTTAATAAAAGCAGCCTGGAATATTAGGGAACAGAATCATCCACAGTCAAGCCATGAGGGTCAGAGAGTGATGACTCACACCTTTAATCCCATTACAAGGAAGGACTGAGTGGCGACTATGTCTTTAATCGCATCAGTCAGAAGACAGAGATTTTTCTGTGTTTCTGTGAGTTCAAGGCCTAACAGCCAAACAGTAGTAGCTCACACCTTTAATCCTAACTCTAGAATTATGATGTAGAATTAAACCCAGAAGTAAAACAACTGGATGGAGAAGATATTTAAGGCAGGCATAGGCACACATTCAGGCATTTGGTAGGAGCTACCGCCTAGGCAGAAGACTCTTGAAGATAACTTCTACCCTATTATGCCTGAGAAGTTGGCTGGGTGAGAATTAACTGTGCTCTGTTTTCTCTTTCTGATATTCCAGCTTTCCCTTAATATCTGGTTCTGGGTTTTCACTAATACTAAGTAGAATTTGTGCAATAGTAAAAAAATGAATAAACTGTGTACTAATTACATTTTGAAATGCAAAATTTTGGTTGAAGCAGATAAGTTGAGTAGATTATATATTACACACTGTCACTTGGGTAGAGCATAAAACCTCACCGGATCACAGTATACATTATCACGGGTGTGTCTACACTGTCATAAGGCTTATGATCATAACAATAGCTGTCATTTGTGTGTGGGGAAGAGTTTAGGAATGGTAGGGAATAGAAAATAAATATAGAAATGTAAGTTTATCTTCTTTTATTAAAAAAAAGCCTCATATACAAGAAAATACAACAAAATGTTAAGACATTTAAAAATTCAGGTGGTAATGGTGAGAATGACAGTCAGTTTGACTGGACCAGGAAGCTTCTAGAAGATTAGTAAAGCTCTGTATACTGTTAGCATTGGTGTAGGGCATTCTAGAGGGGATTAGCTGAGAGAGGAACCTGCTCTGAATATGAGCTGTAGTTATAGGTTGAAGCCAGACAGGAAGAGGCCAAGCACCATAGGGTCCTCTCTGCTTCCTACCCACCATGACATGATGTAATCTGCTCTACTGTGCCATGCCTTTCCTGATGTCATAGGCAGAAGCCTCTGCAACTATAGGCCAAAAAGGTCTATCCCTATTCATTTGTTTGTATCATATATTCCATTACAGCAGTGAAAATCTGGTAAGACTGTTTCTATTCTTGGTGAATGTTTTATTTTTTTCTATGTGTTTGATATTATACATAGCTACATTTAAAAGCACAGTGTAGTCATTAATTTTCAGAGTCAATTATATTCAGTTTTTTTTCTCTAAGAACTACCTTGCATGGGTTACAGTTTTCTACATATTAATAATTCTTAGTATCTTTTTTCTACTTATTATCAAGGTTTAGAATAGAAAGAAGACCTAGAGGGTATTTGTTCAAATCATCTGAGCTCAAGTTAGCATTTTGGACAAAACCCTTCCTCAAATTTTCTTTTATGCTTAATAACCTGGAAAATACGGCTTTTGTTAGCTGGATATTTTGTTTTAAGTAAGTCAAGGCTCACTGATAATGAATTCTTGAAGAAGCAGAGAATAGTTGGTTACTTATAATATTAATTCTGCTCAGAACATGTGGATCTCTCTGCAATCACACAGAGCCAGTGGGGAACCTCAGGGCTATCAGCATAACCATCAATTATTGTTATTTTGGTAACATGTAGAAGCAAAAGTTAAAAGATATCTGATTGGTAACATGTCAGATATTATAGAGTAAATGGTAGGTAGTGAATGGTATGGTTGTTTGGAGGTATTTTAGAGATTGCTTTCCTTACATAGGTGCATGTGGATCTTGTAGCAACTGATAAGGTAGACATTGGCTTCCCTTGTTTTCAAATGATGGTAATAAGATTCAGTAGATGAAAATGGTTTTCCCAAATATTAAAAATTATTACACCAATCCTAAAAATAGGCAAGTGATATCCCTATTAGCATTCAGACCCATCCCGACACACCCTGACAACATTATCCTACATAAAGTCCCCCTTAAGAGGAAACCCCTCCCCCTTAAAAGAAATTCTCTCTCTCTCTCTCTCTCTCTCTCTCTCTCTCTCTCTCTCCTTGAGGTTGCATGCACCTCCTCTCTTCCTTTCTTCCCCTTTCTCTTTTTCTCTCAGCCTCTGCCCATTTTCTCTTTCTTTCCTCTTTTCCCCCTTAATAAAACTTTCTACATGAGTGTTGCCTGCACGGTGTGTCTTTCCTGGCGGCTCCCACCTGCCATGACCTCTGCCTGCCTCGTCTGCAGAGTGTGTCTCTTTCTCACTTGCCATGGGGTCCCTTGTTTCCATCCCACCAAAGTCTCTCTCCCACTGTTTGACAAAACTCCCTATACCTACTATTCTTAGCTGAAGTCATGCACTTTAATAATGAACATCTTTGCTAAGTTAAGAAAAAGGTCTTCCAAAGCAGGGAAAGGGGGTAAATAGCCCACCATTTGAAAAGTAGTCCTGGTTTCTAAATCACACAATAATAGGAAAAAAGTAAGGAGGGAGTTTCTAGCTCTAGATCTTTCTTTTCTAATACATAGGGAATGCTATGGTTTGAATTGGAAGTGCCCCCATAGGCACAGATTTTGAGCTCTTGTTCTTAGCTGATGGTGTTATTTTGAAAAGTGTAAAGACTTTTAAGAAGTAGGTCTTTGTATGTCTACTTTGGTTCAGACCTGCTCTCTCTGCCTCCTGATCTGTCAAGATGTGAGCAGTCTTGCTGCATGTTCCTGCTGCCACAGACAGCAGAGCTTGCCACCCTAAGGTCCTACAAAAATGGCATGAAAGCTTTCTGAAGCTATGATCCTCAACAAATCCTTCCTTCCTTAAGTGATCTCTTGCAGGTACACTGTCGCTCTGGCTTTTGGACCAGGAACCCGAATGGAGGCCTCATCCCTTTAACCTGTACAGTTGCTACTTCATATAAATCTCTTTCCCTTACCCAACAAAGAGAGAAATGGAAAGAACTATCTGCTATTTTGTACTATATATATATATGTATATATATATATATTTGCACTGGATTGCAGTGAATATAGCATAGATGTCTAGACTTGAGGTTACTGGCTACTGTTTCTGCTGCCATTCCTACATAATTCATTTCTACCTTTGTGCCAAATGTCTATAAACAAATGCTCTGTATAAAGATAAAGTCTACAAACTCTAGGCACATATATTTACAGACATATTATGTGAAACCAAGATCATTGAGGGAGCTGGGTGGCAGAAAACAAACTCCAACTATAGTGTGGTGGTTTCAGTAGGTATGACTCCTATAGATTCATGTGTTTAAATGCTTGGCACACAGGAATATTGTAGGAATTATTCACTGGCAATTGATTATATGAGGGATTAGTATTTATTAAGGGGTTTATATAAATATTCACTGATACAAAATTAAAACCTTAAAGCAATTTTTGGAGAGCTGAACTGTCTCATGTAGTGACAGTGCCAATCCTCTCCCTGAGAACACAGGAACAAACAGGAAGGGCAGGCAGCATGCAACAGAGTTCTCATGCCCCATTCAGGCCAGCTATGCTTCTAGGTCTCCCTCAATAATGCCTGAATCCCACCACATAGGGAATGGCACTATTAGGAGATGAGGCCTTTTTGGAGTAGGTGTGGCCTTGTTGGAGGAAGTATGTCACTGTAGGGGTGGGCTTTGTGGTCTCATATATGCTCAAGCTATGCTCCATGTTGTTTGTGAATCAAGATGTAGCACTCTCAGTTTCTTCTTCAGCACCATGTCTGCCTGCATGCCGCCATGTTCTCACCATGCTGATAATAGATTAAACCTTTGAACTGTAAGCCAGTCCCAATTAAATGTGCTTCTTTATAAGAATTGGCATAGTCATGGTGTCTCTGCACAGCACTAGAATTCCTACCTAAGACATATGGGTTGGTTTTAAAAGACCTGAAGTAGAATTACTTTTAATAACTTATATGACAATATTTCAGTTATAAAATCATACCCAGTATTTGTCCTTGGCTTCTTAATTAACGAGAAAATAAAAGTGATGTGTAGTCAGTTTACAAATGGGAAGGAAGACATGAGCATCTTAAATGATTGCAAAGATTGTTCTCTTAAGCAGGTTAAGTAGCTTCTAGTTTTTTTATGACCCATTCCAGATTCTTAATTAACCCAGAATATCTTTCTTCATTGGAAAAAAATCAACAGAAGTGTTTGAAATATGGGCTTGGGTATATAAACTAAGAAAGGTCCATTGACTCTACATTTTTGCCCTATACATTTTATTAACTGAAGGAGATAATTGGCTCAGTCCACATTACTGGTAGCAACATCTTGAAGCAAAATGTTGGACAAGGTCTCCTGGCAAATGGTGGCCACTGCCCTTTTGCATAGAAAAGGAGGCTAGTGTTGTACCAGCTGGAGGCCTGAGCTGGCAGGCAGCAATGTGAAGCACTGTCCATTCCTGCTAATGAACCCAGACCAGTGCTGCTTTTATTGGAAAGTAGGTGGAGAGAAGTCCATGCCAAATTCTTGCACAAGGTCAAATGTTTCTAGAGAAAGAGAGCCAGGGTTAAATTAGCAGTCAGACTGAGGCAAGGGTATCAGAGTGGAGGAATGTAACAACTCAGTTCAACCAGGAGGGATGAATCTGGAAAGTCAAATTGACCCAGCAATAAAAAGTCATTACTAACGCATTTCTCAACTTGGAAAGCCAGCCACATCTCACACCAAGGCCAGATTCAGAGCCCTTCTGTTCCAAGGATGTTGGAGCAGGCTCAGGGACAGGAAGGGATTGTGCAAGCCAGACATCTCTCCTTGGCTTTGGAACCATGTACCCTCAAAAGCAAAATGCAACTTGAAAGAGAAAATGAAGGACATGCCTTTCTAAATCCCCCCTCGAAGATAAACATATTCTGTGTCTACGATATGCCCATCCATATTTTTAGGACTGATCTCTATTTTAAAAAAATGAACAAAGCATCAGTATCAAAACAAAGAAAGGGAAATGCTTTTAGGAAAATATAAGCCATGGCAAACCTAAAGTACTTCTTTTTGCCTCTGCTCACCAACATCACTGCAGCAAAGAAGTGGTTTGTGGGAAGGACACGTCTAAAGAGAGGAGGTGGGGGAAAAGAAATAGTGGGTGGAGGAGGCGCCGCTCTCTGGTGTCAGGGAGAAATTTGTGACAAGATTGACTGTTTTGGATTGACTATTTTGACAGCTGATTTTATCCCCCACCCCCCTCAACTCCAGAATCATGACAGACAATTGCTGAACATCAAATTGATGAGTGAACACTTCAGATCTGGTTGCCTTAACAACCAAAATAGCCAAAATGTTAAGACAGTCAAAAGGGATTGATTATTTTTTATGTAATCTGTGGGTGATTGACCCAGGAATTCTCAGCCTAATCATACATATAAACAGAGGTACTATCAGTTCATGCAGAAGCAGCTAGAGGACAATAAAGGAGGTGTCAATCACTTGGATTCCTTAGCTCTCAATGCCCCTGCAAAGATGTGAAGTACCAGCCATTGCAGCCTCTGGATTTCTCTAGGTGATGGGTGGTAGAGGAGGCAGCCAACTGTAAAAGCTGGGATTCTGATCCCTGCAGCTTTTAGCAAGATGAGAGTCTGGCTTGGATGGAAAAACAGATTGCCCCAAATCATCATCTAGAGGTGCTGAATCATGCATGAATGTCAGGACATGATGCCAACTGTGGCATCTTTTCCTGAGGGCTTTATTGGTATGAACCCAGAAAATTCTGTGTTAGGATTTTTTTTAAACACACAGAGATAATTGTTGTGTCATACACCCAAAGGGAAATTAAATCGCTTTCATAATTGGATTTGGTATTTGCTGGCTTTTTAAAGAGAAAGTTCATGTCAGATTCCTTAAACTCTTGAATTAAAACATTCTGCATCAAAGCTTGGTACAATGGTACTTGCCTATAAGTCCCAGAAGTCAGGTGGCTGAGGCAAGAGGATTGCAATTTTGAGACCAGTCTGTGTTACCTAGTGAGCTCCAGGTCAACTCCAAAATGGAATCCTCTCTCAAAAATTAAAGTATCTTAAAAATCCAAATCCATCAACATAGCAGAGGTGCCCATTGCTTTTGTGCCAGAGAGGCAAATGTCTTAGCCTACTAGTGAGGAATTAGGTGCAAAAGACCCCCAGGCTTCATTCTTGTTTGCTTCTCTGGTTCCTTTTCTTTTCATTCTGCTTTATGAGAAAATTAGTTAATAACTTGGCAGCAGCTCTGCATTTGTTGAAAAAATAGGAATTAATGAAGAATGTGACTTTGTGAGGGACCTAAAATGGTAGGAAAAAAAAATCCTACAGAGCATGTACAGTGCAGTACTTCATACAGAAACAGACACATTCTCAGACCTTAATCATTGAACAAAGGATAATTCCTTCGCTTTCCCACTCTTATAAAGAATGCAGAAAAAAACAATACAATGGTAAGATAGAAAAGAGCATCCACCACCTTCATTTGAATGCCTAATTGCTTGAAAGCCAATTTAGGCTGAATTCTTGGAGGTCCTGAGACTCGTGGCAGAGTAGCAATGAAGGTCAAAAGAAGTGTTCTGGACAGAAATACTTACTTTGAAGCTGTAGTCTGCTAGAGAAATTACCGAAGATGTTGACATATTGATTTGGAGAAATGTAAATTTCTGAATACATTTCAACATGTATTTAAATATAATATTCCACTTTCTTCCTAGATCATTCCATCTTCTCCAGTACTCACTTTCCTCATTTTAATTGATTCTTCAGACAAGGTTGACATTTACACTGGGATACACAGATGAATGCCCAGCCTTCCTGACCTGCCTGGGATACACAGATGAATGCCCAGCCTTCCTGACCTGCCTTTCTTTCCAGGCTTGAATTGCTGGGGCCTGAGCTTGTTGTTGTCTGTCTGTTCATTTGTGTCACAATAGTAACTGCTGTATAATAATAAAAGTAACCTAAAAAAGAGGGATGCTGCTTAAACACAGAAAATATTTTTTGAATAAAGCAAACCACCCATTTCCTGGGAATTAAACCAACACATTCCTAAAGAATGAGGCAAATGGAAGGCTGATGCTGGAATGTTAGTGGAGTTGACAGGGAAGGGACACAGAGATCACAGACAATGGGATGGATGGACAGAGCAGGGAGGAAACAATGGGAAGAGAGAGAGGTAAACCTCATGGGTTCAGGAGAGCAGAGGCTCCATGATGGACAGATACCAGCCTCACCTTCAGCTCCAGGGCAGCTGTTCTCCCTGCTTTTGCTTGGTTTTCCTGTGTCCTTTGCTAACATGAATGAGTTTCTATTCTTCACATCTAAGAGCCTGTCTAAGTTTGAAGTCATTCCAGTTGAGAACAAAGAAATTTATGTTTATTTGTGGCGAATTAGGGATTGCAATCTTGAGGGATACAGATCTCAAAGTCTGGAAATATTTCATTTTAGATGTAGCTACAAAATCTTCCACCCAGCCTTCTGGGGACACAACTGCTTTTGGAATATAGTCACCACGTTGTGAGGAAGCCCACCTTACAGAGTACATGGGAAAGTTATGAAACTCAAGATAGAAAAGATGATGATGAAAATGAGGAGAGGAGAATGAGTCTGCGCAGTTCTATGTCCATCCTTCCTCCCCTAGCTCTCCGTGACCTAAGTCCAGCTACTGGCTATACATATGTAAGGTACTCAGACTAGACTTTCCCATATCAGGTCAGCAGTCCACATCGCTCATTTTCCTCAGTCACTCTCTACTTCTTTTTTTTTTTTTTACTGATTTGTTTATTTATTTTGAGATGGGGTCTTGAAGGGATGTATCATACACATTTGGTGTTAGATGAGCTGGAAAAGCTGGCTGGAGAGCCCCAGGGATCTTCCTGTCTCAAGCCCCCAGCACTGTCTTTATAGATACCTGCAGACCTCCCTGAGTTTTTATATAGTGTATGAGGATGATACCCAGTGAACATTTTAACTAAGAGATCTTCCTGGGCCTTTAAGGTATATTTTGAGCATATCAATAAGGATCTTCAGAACACTATTGCCAAGTATATAATATGTCATCTGTAGAACCTAAAGAGGCCCACCTGGCATTGTGCTTCTTGGTAGTAGGAGAAACAATATACAATTCTTTTGTTCTTTGTCATAAACACAGCTGCCTAAACAACTATTATCTGCCACCAAATTTCCTATCCTATTTAAAATACAACATCATGTTGTTGGAGGGATAACTCAGTGATTAAGAACACTCCTCTAAAGGACCTGAGATCAGTTCCCATCATCTACATCAGGTGGTTCACAATGGCTGTACCTCTAGTTTCAGAGCATCTAATGCCCCCTCAGTTCACACACACACACACACACACACACACACACACACACACACACACGGGACATAAACTCACACAGACAGACACATCAATGATTATTAGAGAAACACAAGATGGCACCTTTGTTAAATACTGCATGTTTCACAATACTTTTACTTTTCTCATTTTAGTTGATCTATATCACAGTCTCAGAGAGGAGGCTGACATGTGCACTGTCATATGCTGATGACCACACAAGAGCGTTTGTGTGGATAAATAATCTGGAAAGGACTTTTAGGAAGTATCTGAAAGGCTTGCTTTTCTTGTCTAGAAGTGACACACACAGCTATAAGGAATGCCATAGGTGGTCACTGTATTTTGAGAAACAAGAAGGGTCAGTACAGCTCTTGAGCACATCATAAACATATACTGCATACACCTCAACCAGAGAAAATGACCACTTGTATCAGAGACACCAACTCAACATGGTTGTCCTAGTTCTGACTCAGTAACCAACAGAGAAGCCATGGCTTGATGGCCCAGTTGCATGGGCTGTAGAATCTAATTGCAAATGCCGTGTTTATAGAATGTAGGTGGGGATTTCTATACTCTGCTCTTTGGATTTAGCACACTCACCAAACTTAGGGAAACTCTTATTTTTTATATTTTATTTGAAAGCATATAAGTGAGCAGCTAGGTACAAATGGAAATAATAAGAGACACCTGAGATAGTGTACAGTGTTCTAATTTCCTATCAGTGCCCCACCCTCCAGAAACTTAGATCTGATCAGACGTCTAGACATCCGTTGAACTCTGTCCTTCTGGTTCAGATAGAGGCCTCATTACACAGTCATGACAGAGTCCATCATCCTCTATTACTAACTGACCTTCAACCTCTCTCTCTCTAGGACGGGGCATGGTGCTGTATATTAGTTTTATCAACAATACCTGCGAGAAGCTTAAAGGAAAGAAGTTTTGGGGGGTTCATGTCTTTTAAGGTGTCATATTGGTCTATCACGGCAAGTGGATGCAGGGTGGAGCAGAGCACCTTACATCATGGAGGCCAGAAAACAGAGCTAGAGAAGCTGAGTCCTCAGACATACTCCCAGGGGCCTTCTGAAAGGGAGCTCTGCCCTAGGCTCACCAACAGGGTCTTCATAGACTAAACACATCGTCTAACTCCAAGTGGAGTGTGAAGTGAGGACCAGGACACCAAAGCAGCATAGTTGGACTTTGATACCTTTTGGGCTCCAGTCCTAGAGAGCAGCAAGGCACACTAGGTAATTCCCTTTGCTCGGAACCAGAAGATGAAGAAATGTAGAGTCGGTCTTGTTTTTTCACTCATTAACTGAGTTATGCCTAGCGAATCACTTAACATCTCCTACTCTTAATTTTCTCAACTGTAAAATAACTCTCGGATGATGATATTATGCAATGTGTATCTTACAGGTGGCTATAACCAGCAGAGAGGCAATGTTTATGAACTATAAATAGCATCATAGTGTTTGTTAAAAGGAGAATTTCTTTAAGGATTATAACAAGGGCTCTGAATTGATTTTATCTTAAAACCTCATTAGCTTTGAGTCCCTAATGGGCAAATATTTCCAAATTATACTTACTATTTGGTTACAATGGGTTTCTCCTTTTTACAGGACGTTAACTGTAAACCTAAAGGAAAACATGCCTTGTGTGCCTCATTGACAGCACAGAATGTTTGATTTGGAAACTGTCCCCTGTGGTATAGAAAGGAGTTATTTTAAACAAATCATTTAGTAGTAGATGATACCCAACCGTTTCCATAATAGAAACCCGAAGGAAAGCCACAAGAGCCCATGGAATCTCCTGGGACAGCAAGGCTTTGAAAGAGAAACTGTAGGAAAGGGGGCAGAGGAGAGGGAGACGGGGAGAGGGATGGGCATGCAGACGTGCTTTCTGTTTATAGAGATGACTTCCGCCATTGATTTCCAGGCACTGAAAACTCTAATTGGCTAATCTTCACATATCCCTTTGAGGTTAAGTGGGCAGCAAGCATTATCCCCGATTTCAAAAATACAAAGAGCTTAAGTGTCTCGCCTGAGGTCACAAGAATTGGCTGGTGACAAAGCTGAGAAGCGACCTGCTACAGGAACCCCGCCTTCCAATCCCCTCCCAGACTCAGAGACCTCACTCAGCAGTGTCATCTGGGGTCTTTTGTTATCTTTCTGAAGCAAAGTCCTTGATAATTCATTTCACCAGTGACAGACAATGTGACATCTTTATTCCTATACAGCACTCACTTTGTATCAAAGTACGTATTTTCACGCACCATGAACTTTTCCACAGTTAAACAGGGCTCAGCGGGAGACAGAGGAGGTATTTGGTTGTGAGTGTGTATGTGTGTATGTGTGTGTGTCTCTCTGTGTGTGTGGTTACATGCACTTGCACTTGTGTGTTTAATTTTCAAAAAAGACATTGATGTTCTTTTCTGGATCTGAACACTCTTTGAATCCAACAGCAAGGCAGAGCCTGTGAACAAAACCATTCCAATTCACTTCAAACTGTAGTCTCCTTACTAAACACTCTTCAGAGAATTCCCAGCTTTGTTTAACCGATTTCCAAGGCTTCTCTTCAAACTCCCCAGCTGACCCCTGTTCATCTTGCTGCCTCTGAGTTGCCAGGAGAAACAGACCGTCCTCACTGGATTAAAGCATGAAAGGCTGCCTGCATAGAAGACAATTTTGCATCTAAAAATAATAGTATCTCAATGTGAATTACAAAAAGTGTTCAGGTATATGGGCAGGCAGAAACAAGAATAGAATTATTTCACCTTAACACAGATCACTAAGCTTTTCAAACTATCATCATTATGCAGAGAAAATGAAATCTCCAGGCACTTTCTCTTAGGTGCTGGGTTGTATGAGGGCATCTCAACCCGAGCCAATGGCTTTAGACCCCTCAGCTATAGCCCACAGCCAGCCTGATGCTTAGTCTGTCCTAAGAAAGGAACAAAACTCTGATTCTTTGCATTCAGCATGGGAAGGGAGAAAGAATAAAAAGATATACTTTTTTTTTTTTTAGAAAAGAGGAAGAAAATTAATTGAAAAAGGAGGTTGTGTCGTAACAAATAGATACTAATTCCCAAGCCTTGATCTGAGTATACATACTCAAGGTGAGAGCTGGTGAGCGACCTGTCTATATCACTGGACTTAGCCCTGCGGGCCCCAGATTCAAAGAGAGCTCTGATACTCACCAAGCTGATAGTCTTGGGCAAGGATTTGGACATTAATGGCTCTCATGTTCCTAATAAATCAAACAAGGGAAGAAGGAGTGCTTTAGATTCCTTTCTCACGGTCTCAAGCCAATGACCAGTTGGCACCCCTGCCCTGTGTAACTTGCGTCAGGATCAGTCTATGTCGCACTCAGCCGGGTTCCTTAGCCATCGCACTGAGCATATTAGTACATGATCTTCTTCCTCAGGTGGCTGCCCAGCAGTCGTCTTCTAAAAGAGAATGAGAGGGAGCATGAGAAGGGAGTGTAGTCATGGGATGGAAGGGGATGTCTTTGTAAAGCCAGCCCTAACTTGTGAATGTCATGTGCTCTTCAACCCTGAGAGGAAACTATCATTAAGCTTATTTTAGGATGAGAAGGGGGAAAATAAAAAGTGATAGGATCACTGACTGAATGAGGTTTAAAGAATACAATTAGAAATGGTACATAAATTGTCAAGTAAAACAGAAAGTATCTGGAGCCTTTCTCGGGATGTTATTAAGAATTCTAGACTGGAGGCTCAGAGATTAAGAGCTCTCCTTGATCTTGCACAGGACCTTGGTTTACTTCCAGCACCCAGTCATCTCTAACTCCATTCCCAAATGATCTGACACCTTTTTCTAACCTTTGTGCACACCAAGAATGCACATGATACACATACATACACACAGGCACAGCACCCATACCCATATAAGCACAAAATAATAAATCTAAAATAATTTTTTAAAAAAAGATTTCAAAGATAGAGCAAGGGATATAACTCAGTGATAGAGTATCTGCCTAGCATGCATGAACCCTTGAGTTCAATTCCCAATACCCTCCCTACACACTCATGTGCGCACAAACACTCACAATATACACATACACACACACATACACAAAACACACATATACACAAACACACACACACACACACACACACACACACACTCCAAGATGCTGACAACAGAACATTAAACCACATACAGCTCCTGTGCCTATGAAGCCACCCTGAATGGAGTCAACCTTTTTCTTTCTGCATTCTTGTCCATACTGTCACCATCCACTGCCTCTGATACACACAGACCGCTTCTCAGTCAAACTCTGTGGCCCACAAAGCCCATTTGGACTCTCCTTCCAGTTCCTGATTGAGAGGGGTCCTTGTAGAAGGTGAGGAGGAGGAAGGGGAGGGAGCATTCTCCCTACAGGCTGTGGTTTGATAGTATGTGTTGTGTCGTGTCCCCCTGGGCCTCCCCCCCCCACTGATGGGGAAATTGATGGGCAAGGCTCCTGGGGATTCAGTTCTGGTGTTTCTCCTAGTCTCTCTCAGGTCAATTTTTCTGTCTATTTTTCTACTGCCCATACTTCTTTAAAGTGATCCATATGGATTTTTCTTTTGGAAAAAGTGTGTGATTGTTTTCTCTTTTCATTTTGTGCATGTGTGGGGGGATATGACTGTGTGTTGACATGTATGTGTAGGTGTGCTGGCCCATGCACTCATGTGTGGAGGCCAGAGGTTGATGTTTATTATCTGTATCTCCATGTTATTTTCTGAGACCGGATATGGCAGTGAACCTGGAGCTTGCCAGTGAGCCCTCTGGGTTCACCTTATCTCTTCACTCCCAGGACCGTCTCCAGGGTGGCTTGCAGACACCATCACACCCAGGGTTTGATGTGAGCGCTGGAGATCTGAACTCAGGGCCTTGCCCTTGCACAGTGAGCACCTCACACACTGAGCAGCCTCTTCGTCCTTCACATCTCTATCTTGCAGGGTACTTATTGTACCTATTGGGTTTGCCCAACCACGGTTTCCTTTTTATAACCACAACCTCCTTTTGTTTTAGGGGAAAATGTACAGCCCCAGGTATCTAAGGGGTTCACAGAAGTCAAACCAGTTCTTGTATATTTTGCCATTTAATTGCCATCCGGATATTTGTGCCTCCCGGAGATCTTTCTGCTGAAAGTGGTAGAGGATGTGAGGGACTCTTATCTTTCAAAAGTCAGCCAGCAGTTCCCATAAAAGGCCATGAATTAATTTTTTCTGGTTTTTCAGGCTGCAAACAGCCTGTTATTCAGCCTTCCTCCTTCTATGTTTGTTACCTTGTAAACAGTTAAAAAAAAGTTCTAATTTAACACTGCAGGGTGGGGGTGGGGATACAAAAACAAGCAGCTGGTCAGTGATACAAAAGCAAAACATAGGCAGAGTGTCCTCTCTAATGACTCAGTGGAAGTCAGCACACTAAGGGCTTGTCTTCATACAGTACACATCAGTACACATAAACATGCAGATGTGGAGGCAGTTATGTGGAGTTGATAGAGGTACACACACACAAACACACACACACACACACACAGAGAGAGAGAGAAAGGAGAAAAATTCCTGGAAGCATAAAGGCCCCCATAAAAGTTCTCAATGTTTTCTCCTACTGGATAAATACCTAGCATGTTTCTCAAATACTCAACCTGAGCCTGTCTGAATGGCTTTTCTGGCTCTTCGAAATGATCAGATTCAAGCTACTGCCTTCAAAACCTACAGTGAGAATTTGCACTAGTTTTGCGGATCTTCAGAGAGATTCCCATGTAGTACCTAACTCTTCTGGGAGATCCACACAGGTGTCACACATGTATTTACCCCTGAAGTGCCCAGTTCTCCATTAGGAACCCTTGATAGTGTTTTCCCTTGCTGGGAGATTCACACAGGCATCACACATGTATTCTGCAAGAGAGCTTGAGAAGACTAGAAAAGCATCATAAATGAATGTGACTTGGAGTTTTTTCTGCGCAAACATCCAGAGGTCACAGGTCACAGTTCAGGAAGCATTGATATTTGCAAACAGGATCTCCATGGAATCACATGTGATAGCCACATGCCAGGAACTTGGAAGCCCGGGCTTTCGTGGCATCTAATCACAATAGTTTGGAAGAAGTTGGTACTTTCTAACAAGTATGTAATATAGGTCATGTTCAGGAATTGCTGTTACAGATGGCCTAGTATCCAGCATATGCAGCTCTAAGAGGTGAGTACTGTAAAGGCAGGTACTGGGGGGTGGGGCTGGGTTGTTACATGGCCTGGCTCCATCAGTGAAGTGAGTAAGCTACAAAGGCAGATGGAGAAGAGGGTAGATCTCCAACAACTATCTGTGAGGGAATTTTTTGTCTTTAAGAAGAAATATTTGGGAGGCTGGCAACATGGCTCAGTGGTAAGCGTACCAGGTTTGTTTCCCAGCAGTTACATGTTGGCTCATAACTATCTGTAATTCCAGTTCCAGGGAACCTGAAGCTCTCCTGGCCTTCACAAGTTCTTGCATGCATGCATTGCACAAATGTATATGCAGAAAAACCATTCATACACTTCAAATGAAAAAGTTAACAATTTTTTTAAAAAAGAAAAAGAAATGTTTTAGTAGGAAAGACATTAAAAAAAAACATAGCTACATAGCCTCTGTGACTAAGATAAAATTGGATGGGGCAGTGGACCATTTTAAAACAATTCTCCACCTTTCTCAGAGGAAGCAAAATGGTTATGGAATGGGAGTTAAATATAGCAACAACCAAGTCAATGTCCAATATTCTATCTCATGATTCCCACCAAGTGAATTCACATTTGATTTGGCCACATGCCTAGAGTTGAGTTGTAGAAAAATGTTCACCTCATGGAGAACACTAGGAGACACTGCCCTTTGAAATAGAGTATAGAAGGTGGGTGGCCCTTTTAGGGAAACAGGGACAGTGCCAGACTAGACAAAAGTGCTTCAATACTGATGTGTATAGGAGCACTCTGGGCCTTCTTGCTAAGAAGCCCATTCTGTGGGTTTTGGCTGTGACTGGAGTACTACATTTCTAACAAGCTCCTGAATGATGCTGGAACTGCTGATCTGTGACTTACCATAAGCCACAGGGAAGCAGGGCAGTAGACATATCTCCAAATTGGTGGCCTTTGGTCAGTAATAAATGTTAATGATAATGGCTTACATGCAAAATACAAATGGCAAGAAATGAAGTCACAGAGATATGGGGAAGGGCGCTGTATGGAAATGCTGTGCTGTTAGCCATTCCATAGGGCCTAGTGTAGGCAGAGAAACAGGTGGGAGAGTGTTTGCCTTTCAAGGTTCAATGAAAGGTTCAGATCACTCCCCACTGAGCATCACTTGATCCACGTCATGGGCACAACTGTCTAGCATGCAGGCTCAGCCAGATTGGGCAAAATGTATTCTAGGCTTAAAAATGCGCATGGCATTTACAGACAGAATCTAACAAGATGTTCTCTAACCCTGAAGGAAAGGATGATTGGATGAATAGAAGTAGAAAATCTGAAAAATGGTAGGCTATACACAAAATACAGTGGAATGTCGTGTTCTTAAGACAAGTGAATGATGACTATTCTCTATCCCTATAGGCCGGAACTAAAGAATTTAGTGTTCCCATCAGCCATTGTTTCTTCAATTGACAGTAAAACATAGGGCTACAGCAGGCAAATTATCCAGAAGGAAATTTTCTGATTTCAAGCAGTTTTATCACTTAAAAGAAACCTGGTTCGTAGAACTTTGGTCATGTTACCACCCCAGCTTTTTGTGCTGATTAGGCTGTGGGCTGCACATTTGAGAAGAACCACAATCAGTGCTCAGGGCTGTCTATCCCTTGAAAGCCTTACAAATAGATTTGTCTCTCTGGCCTCTTCTCTAGAAGTTTCTCTGTAGCACTCCAAGTGGAAGCAGCTTCAAGCAATCTAGGACACAAGGGAAATTTCTCTTTGATGTTTCTCTGCCGCTTCCCTCCGGACCTTTTGTACCCATGCTCCACTTTGCCCCCTCTGCTTCCAATTCTGCATCCTGTACATAAGCACCTGGAGACGCATGCGGCTTTCCGGGAGAGAGTGGGAACAGTCACTTGGATATCGTAGTTATTTGTATTTAGTTTATATCTTCATGAAAAATTACCCAGTTTTTCTTGTCACAAAGCAAATAGAATAATAACTTATGTTTTATAATTTATATAACCAATTTCATATACTTGTCAACTTCTTATCAGATTTCTGACAGTTATAAATCATTTCCCCTTCCAGAAAGATGAAAATATACCCTCCTGCCCACCTGTAACCATCTCCAAGATTATGTTTTCACGTTGTGGCTCACTGTGGAGTAATCAGGCACATGAAATATTTACTGATGAGAACTCGGCCTATATAGGCAAAAACCTCCAGTGCCTGCACACCAGAATGTGATCATGGAGATGAGGTTCTGAGGGAGAATCAGAGGAGCGAGAAGATGCTCCCGTGTCATTGCCATCTCTGTTCTATGGGTTGTTGATGTAGAAAATGCCTAAAGAAGTCTAAAGACAAAAGGCTGTGGGGGTTGGAGGGTAGGCTGAGGTATCCTTCTACTTGTGGGAAGAGAAGATTCTGTGCTAAATTCAACAAAAACTTTGATTGCAATGGTGAGCAGCAGTGATTGTCCGTGATGAGATGAAGACTGGCCCGAAATTATAAAGCTATTAAATAAAATCATGAAACCCCAATACAGTGAAGCTATAGGAGGAGAAGATGGAACTTTATATGCTAACAGGCAAATGTCTCTAAGCATATTGCTAGCTAAAAATGTAAGATACTTAATTTCCTTTCAAAACCTACAAATCTGTTATTGGGCTATGTATGTTACATTTCCAGAGTAATAACAAGAAATATTAATAATGGTTGTAATAACTAAGAGGAACTAATACCTGTAATATATAACCTTTTCAATATGTTCCTAATTAATAACTATTATTAATAGATGAATAATTGTAATTAATGACATGTGGTCTCTTTTAAGCACCTGATATGTCTCATCTTATCTAACTGCTCAAGGCCCCATGATGCAAATTTTAATTTACCATTTAGTCTTTCTTCACTTGCTTTGCATAAACTGAGCCAAAGAGATGCTAAACAATCTGCCTCAAGGTCACACAGGAGACTGGCAAACAGGACACTTGAGCTCCTCATGTCGAGAACACCAGGCAACAACATCTCTTTTGCCACCTCTTTCCCACAGATGGAGAACTGATCACACAGATGGAGAACTGGAAACAACACCCCCGCCATTTAGAAGTGGAGTCTTGATTCCAACTCCAATATGCTATGTGATATCTCTTATTACTCTATTTGACCCTTTCATAAAGTAGATATATTAATTTCAAGATTCAAAAAAAAAATCTAGTTGGGCACAATGACCATTGGAAGTTTGAGGTATGTGGATCACAGTTTAATGAGCCCAGTCTGACTGACATAGTGAAAAACTATAGTCTGTTTGTTTTTCAAAAGAAATCTGGAACAAAAATAGAAGTTTTTACCATGATTTTCAAAACACCTTAAAAACCCACTACAATCTGGCTGTCTTGGTCCTTAGGGTTCACTATGCTACAAGGGATTCTTGCAAATGAAACAGTAAAAATATACTTGCAGGAAGTATAGGATGCCTTTGAAGCTCAGTCTACAGACACAGGCTACAAAGGAGATAAAAAGGGGACCCCTGACAGTAATGTTTAAGCTGAATATGCAAGGGTGAATAGAGAGACATTAGCAAATTAGGAACCTAGAGTGTGGGGTTGGTCATAGAAGGGGGGCAGAGGCACAAGTACTCCCAGGAACCACAAAGTTTGAGATAGGTCAAACACAAGGTGAAATAGTTTCAATAGCTAGAATGTGCTCTGAAACAGTGGTCAGTAGCCAACTAGTGATTTCAAATTCTCTATCTGCTGGTTTTCTCAAAGGCCTGATTACTCCCAGATAGAACTGCATCTCCCAGTTCAGAATGTCAGCATCTCTGGATCATATACCTGGCTATGAGTCACCTCCCTGGTACTTGTAAGCTCAATCTTAAAAGTGCATGACAGATAAATCCCACCTGCTTTGAGAACCACAGGGCAACTTTTGAGGGTCATCTGGGTGAAGGATTTATTTTAAAGACAATAGCAAGCAGAAATGGACAGTTTAATCATGTTTGTGTTTTAGTAATAATTGTCATGTTGATGGATTCTGTAAGTTTTAGAGATGAGAGACAATTAGAGTGAGGGAAATTATGTAGAGGTCATTGCTTAAGAACAAGGAAGAAATTATAAGAGGTGAGAAGGGCCAAAGGGAGCAGGGAACAGATCAGACAGTTGTAGAAATTATATTTAATGTGTCTACCCCCCCTCCCTGCCCCGAAATTAGATAATGAGAAGAAAGCTGCCATGAATGGTCTCTGGGACTTTTGGAGATTTGAGAAAAAAATGCAAATTTACCCTAAGAATTATGGAAAGAAAAGATCCATGAAAGAAAAGTGAGTTCATTGAGACATCAGATTGTGATATTTGTTACATCTACACGTGGATGTCCAGCCAGTCAGGTCTGGGAGGAGGCTGGGATTGAAGATCCATGCTTGAGAATTATCTATATGTGTAATAGACATCATGGGCTAAGTAGAAGCAAGTCAGCTTGCACAATGAGTATGTGCCCCACATCCCTTCCTTAGTGGGAAGAGCCATTAGGTGACCACATGGAATAACCATCTCCTTGTTCTCTGACCTACACTAAACATCCAAGTGAGAACATGGGGTGATATATAGTCTACCTCTATATCCAATCATATCCAAGAACAACTTCACCTAGTCACAGCATTGGTTCTCTCTCAGCTCCTGAAATTGAGGCTCAGGTAATGCACCTCCTGCTTAGAGGAGGTGAGGAGACTGGGGAGAAGCTGAGAACAGAGGGACTTGATAGGGTCAGCCAAGAGAAACAAGCTCTGAGAAACTACTCTGCCTCAGGACCACTGAGGACTCTACTCTGAGGGTGAGATCTCACACATTAAAGAGAAGCAAGCCCTCTGCCTTCTCTGAGGAACATCTGGGGAAACAGCTATTAGCAAAGGAGTGCTGTATAAATAAGCCAAAGGGATTTGGATCCAAAGAAGGTGGGAAAGTCGAGATCTTTGGGGGCTAGTTCTGTCTTGTTTTGTTGTTGTTATTGTTTTGAAATAGGCTCTTGTAACCCAGTCTGACTTGGAACCTAGGTGAGCCTAAAACTCAGGGCAATCCTCCTTTCTCAGCTTCTTGAGTATTAGAATTACAACTTTGAGCTGCCATCCTAGTGTGGTGGTCTGAATAAAAGTGACCCCCATAGACTCACAGGGAGTGATAGTGTTGGAGAAAGAGTGTCATTAAGGGCGGGTTTGATGGTCCAGATGGAGAACTCTCAGCTACTTCTCCAGGACATGTCTGCCTGTGTGTCACCATGCCTCCCACAGTTACAACAGTGGACTAAACCTCTGAACTGTAAGCAAGCCCCAGTTAAATGCTTTCCTTCATAAGAGTTGCCATGATTATGTTGTCCCTCCACAGCAATAGAAACTCTAACTAAGACACCTGGCTTTGGGGCTCAATCTTTTTGGAATGGTCCTGACCCCCTCTCTAGGTCACAAAGAACTCAACTAACCAACTGCAATTTAAAGTGAACAAGCACATCCTTGTGTTACAATGTAAGACTCCTCTGAGTCAAGAATCCTGTTCTTGTGGACGTCTTTGAGAGTTTCCTCATGCCTTTGAGAAATCCACTGGCAGGATATTTTTTTCCCTAATTTTTTCCTTATTAGAATACTCAGGCATTCTCAGCCAACCTTTCATGTTACTGGTCACCATGGCCCAAAACAGCAGAACTCCAGTGTCTCTTAATAGAATGTGTCTATGTATGAGTCACAGTAGAGGGATCAATAGGAAAGATGATCACACTAACCACCTCTGCTCTTCTGGTCTCCAAAATGTTACAATATGGGGCATTATAATGTTATAAAATATTCCTGAGGGTTTGTGTTTATCAAAAGGACTTTAGGAGAAAGATATTTTTATGTGCAGGTATTTTGAGTGAGTCCGTTCCCCGTGAATATCTTACATCTCTTCATAGTCAAGATCTTCTAACCAAAAACATTTACCGCTGAATTTAATCTGTTTGCATAAGGAGATGTTCAGGATAGTAAAGCTTGGAGACATCGTGGTCCCTAGAGGTGCTTCAAAGTAGTAAAGATAAAAACCTCCTTTCCCTCTACCCAAAGATTAGATGAAATTTCAGAGTAAAGATAATGTTTTGCTCTGTGGGGAGGATGTGCAAGTCTCTCACAGGGCTAATATAAGATCAGAGTTTCCTAATTAACTGAGTTCTCCAATAACGCTCTCAACTTTATGCCTGGTGCCCTAACTCTCACTGCTGAGCTTCTAGAGATGTTATTCTGTCCTGAGTTCCTGCTCAAAAGTCACAAATGGGCTTTGCCGCTGACACAAAGGTCCTGTGGATTTTGTGTGCAGGTATGTGTATGTATAGATACACAGAACCATTAACTGTATACATATCTGTGTATACATATGCACATGTATTCATATATAAATGAATCATGTATCTGTGCGTATGCATACATATATAAATGTGTGACTAGATAATTCATTTTTAAGTAAGTAAAAAATTTTAGATATTTTGCAAATTCTAACTTAGCAGTTTTATATATAGATATCTTCTAAGTAAAACCACTCCCTTTAGAAACCATCATTCCTGCCTAAAATCCACAACCTGTTTTTCTCAGGAAATAGTATACAGATTTTTAGGGTACTTTGGGATGGATGGATCATGGCATTCCAAGGTCAGGATTATTTATATGTACCCTGCAGGGGGAGTTATAGATGGTCTCCTCATATTCAAGGTCATCCAACGAGATAATCCTTGACTCCGAGGTATGCTCTTACATGTTAATAAAGCCCAAAGCCATCACTAAATTTCAGAGATTGAAAGTCCCGAACTTTTGGGTTAGACGCCTCTCTCATGGTCAAACTGGCCCCGACTGTGCATTGCTGCCTCTGAGAGCCTGCGCACACTGCACAGATCTGCAATGATACCTTTTGTCCTCCTCCTGTTTCAGGCAATGTGTGTTTCATTATCTGCAGAAGTCACAACATGGCTTCACTGAAGAGGAATTGTCACTTTCTGGCCACCTCTTAGACCTGGTATTTGTGTGTGTTTCTCTGGACACAGAACAGCTACAGTTGCTTTGATGATCCTACATGCCTGTACACAAATATTTTCATCCTACAGCTCATTTTCTCCTCTCCTTACCTAGAATGTTCCACCAACTCCCAGTGTTCACAGAGATCCAATGTAATCTAGGACTTTAAGCTCTACAGACCATAGAAAATCTATACCAGTTTATCTATATATTTCCTGACTTCTAATACATTAGAGGCCCTCTTGATTTTCAATACTTAAAATAAAACAAAGCTGAAAAATTAGCTACCTTGCAGGACTCTGTCCAGACACAATTGTCTACCTGCCTTCATTATTGTCATCTGACCCTTCCACTTTCTCCCACTTTCACATATTTATAATCGCTCACATCCTTGTTGCATCCTGGATATGCATGGTATCAGGGTCAAAATGGAGGATTCAGCTTTGCCAGGATGGAGACAGAAGACCCATTCTGGTAAGCACATTCATAGCTTTCTTGAGAATAAAATTTACAGGGACCTTTCTGATGTCTATGCTGCCATTTGATAATAGAAAAGATTTTGAGTTAATCCTCTCCTTATGTCCAGGAAGAGGAGATAAGCTCATCCAGGCCCCATTGGGTGGCACCACCTGCCCATTTGTCCAGAACCATATAACCACTTGGCTTTGGGAGATGAGTGGAAACTGGATGATTTTAAGTTACAGAAAGTTCATTGAGGAGTCCAGCAGGAGGTTTAGTTGGAACAAAGGATTTTTATCTTATTTCATCTATTTGCTCTTTAGAATAATATAAGACATTCTTCTCTCCTGAGATTGGGTGGTAAATAAGAAAAAGCATTTGCTGCACTGGTGATGTTGCTTTGTGGGTGAAGGCACTTGCTGCCACGTTTAATGACCTGAGTTCTATACCCAGAATTCAGTGGTAGAAGCAGAGAACCAATTTGCAGATTGTCCTCTGTCTTCTATATACACACTGTGGTATGTCCCAGATGCATGCACTTACATACACAATGCCAAGAGGAAGTTTTTTGTTTTGTTTTGTTTTAAAGAAAAACATTTCCTCAAATCACTGGATCAAGTACCTAACAGAAGTTGGAGGTTTCTCTATTTTTCTGTCTGATCTCCAGCAGCCAAGGGCTTTCTTCATAGACTGAATGACAGCAGGAAGGCATTGGGGGGTGGTGTTCTGGACCAGACAGAGGGATTCTTGGCCAATGCTGTTATCTGTGAAGCCACTCTTAGGATGGAAGAAACAGCAGCTGTCTCTAAGATGAAGACCTTTTCTCCTGGTGATACTCTAACTCCTAGAAGCCATAGCACTTACTTTAATTGCCTAACATGGAGCAGCTCACAGGCTTTTCTAAAGCAAAAGCTGAGATGAAAGAACTGGCCTAGTTGGCAAATATCACTAATATAAGCCATGAGGACTTGAGTTTGAAACCCCAAAACTCACAGGAAAGGCTGCACACAACTGCTCTTGATTGCCCATCACAACTTGATGGTTAAGACACTGTTGTTGAAGATACTTCACATGTTGGTCACAAGATGTGGATAAATTAAACTGGGGTTGACCCGAAAGCCTTCATAGTACCAGAAGGTGCTATATGTAGACTAAGACAGGGAAAGCCATCCACAGCCTTAAACACCTATGAACCCTGTGAACTGAAATAATAATTGGCATAGCAAGATATACCCATGGGTTGAAGTATTGGTATGAATGTTATAGGTCTAACTAACTGCTCTTCTGATTGGTTTCAAGGCCCACCCTACAGAAGGAATCAAATGCCTAATTTCATGAAGCTGTCCAAGAAACAAAATGTGGGGTGCTTACAGGCTCTGGAAATGAACCTGTTACTACTCTTTGCTAAATGAATATGGTAGTGAATAGTTCTATAAATTTGTATCTCTATACCTATATACGAATGCAGCTGTCAGGCCTTGTCAGAAAAATTTCACTGTGCAGTGGATGGGGGGATATACAGAAACTCAACTGATTGGGGTATAGAGGCTGTCAGCAGAGTGCTCACCCACAAATGGAACATCTGTATCACACCTCCTTTCAGTCTTAGGAACAACCTCTCAAGAAGGGCAGAAAGATTTTAAGAGTCAGAGGTGGGGAAGGGCCAGAGAACAGGAGTCTTCTGGCCATGACAGGGCTGCTGCCCTCATCAGCTCATGGCATTTTTGGTGGCCTGCACAATACCTATACAAGGTCAAGTTTGTCAACATTGTAGCATGAAGTGGAAATGGACTTATGAGTCCCCTAACCCCCAACTAAAGAGATACACACAGGTAAGCAATTTGGGGAGAGAATCAGTTTCCTTTAATGGTGTGGCTCCTGGTAGGTCTGCCATGCTTCAGCGGATAACCTCACACCCAGGATTATGTAGACAGCACAAACTGGGTCATTAAAAAAAAAAAGACATAATGTGGGTATAGATCTGGAAGGAACTAGGGGAAGAGTGATTATGATTAAACCAAATTGCATAAAATTCCCAAAGAATTAACTGAATATTTAAGCCAGATTCAGTTATGAATATCTGTAACTTCAGCACTTTGATTATACAAATGAGGCTTTTGGAGCTCAGCTAAACTAGCTTATTTGATGAGCTCAGGTTCAGTGAGAGACTCTGTCTCAAAAAAATAACTTGCAAAGCAATTGAGGAAGTCATTTAATGTTGATCTCTGGCTTCCCCATAAGTACACACACACACACACACACACACACACACACACACACACACACACACCAAGAAAGGAAAGGAAACAGCCCTTGTTGACATCAGGACTTTCAGTTTAATGGATGGTTGATAGATGATTGGTGAGAAAACAGCATCTCAGCAAGTACATTAAGTTTCACTTTGCACAAGGTCTAGACTGAACTGAGTTGGGAGAATACCGCTGTGCTGTGGACATTTAAAGAAATATCCCACTGTAGTTAATGGCCAGAAGTCTATTGAGGTGGATGGTAAGAGAAGGGAAGGCTAGTGAGGAAGTGATGCTACTGATGAAAAGACGCTGTACCAACAGTCAAGGACATGGGGAATTGTGTTTTTAGTGCAACTATGAATGTGTCTACTTCTTCACTTTTATGCCACCTCAGAGGAGATAGGGCATGGCTGTATAGGAGAATATGAAAGAAGATACCTGATGCTTCGTATAGGGAGGCATGGCAAAACTATGCCTTTAAGTTGCTCTGAGATTCCAAGCTCCTTCCTGGGTCTGACCATGTGGATGAGCTAAGAATACTAACTCAGATAAATAGACCTCCTGGTGAGGCAGGACTGAATTTTAGACCATTTGTGCCTGCTCTAGGTGATGCCCTTGTGTGGTAAATAACCTGTACAGCTGAGGAGACGTACCAGAGACAAAGAGATGCCCATGAAGTTAGGTGTCACTCACTAGGTAGGTTTTTCCTGAAGGTGCCAGCTGTCCAGCCTGTAACACAGCTCTAGGACTTCAGGGCAACCCAATTACATCATGGCAAATGTCACAGCTTCAGAGTGTTATTTTTTTTCTCATCAGTAAGATATCTTTTCATCTCAGAGGCCACTGTAATTAACCCGAGAGAGAATAAGTCATCTTTAAAGCCATGAAGGAGTTCCCATCATGGTTTGACATGTTCTGACTGAAAACCTGTTTTGGAGACTCACCCAATCTGTATGTCCTTCCATGTGGAAACCCTTAAAGTCAATGCTACTTCAAAATTTTTTCTTTTGTTTTTGAGATTATAATACAATTACATCATTTCTTCCTTCCTTATCCTCCTTTGAACCCCTCCCATATTCCCCTCCTTACGCTTTCAAGTTCATGGCCTCTTCTTTTTAAAAGCATGTATGTATAGATCCATACATTTATAAATATAACCTGTTCATTCTGAATAATGTTACTTGTATTTATGTTTACAAGGCCAGCTTTGTAAATCAATTGATGTGCTGCTACACTTATGAAGCTTCACCACCATGACTGCCTGAACTTGAGCTGAACAACAACATCACCAACAGGCCTATCAAGATGGATGAGAGAAAGCCCACAAGGCTTCAGCCCTTCATAGAAAACTACAGGCGAGCAAAGAATGCTGAGACAGACGGGAGAACAAGTCAATGTTATCTTTTGAAAGGAAAGAAAAGACACAAAATCATTCCTCCACCTCTATCTCGCCTTCTCAGTATCCACACCAGTTCTAACTGCTCAACCATTCATATGAAATAGCAGATCTGCTTTTTAAAGAAATTAGACAATGACTGTCACGTAGTCTATGCCAAGATGGGGGTGGGCATACATTCCTTTGTCTAAATGTCACAAATTGTTATGGTTTCTTCTGCATTTCAGAACCAGTATCACCTTTTAATTAGCCACAAGACTCCACTGTAACAATCAAAAGGAACAGCAACATTCCAGGTCCCTGTCCGGTTTTCAATATAATTATTTGTCAGAATCATATTAACCTGATGTATGACAAACCCGTAAAATGGATACATTTAGGTCTCCAGGAGTCCTCCCTCATTAACTCTGATATTTATAGCCATGGCTTCAACACTGCAATCCCTCCTCCTGTGAAACACAAAGCAGGATGGCAGCTTTCTCTGATGCTATTAGGGGAGTCATTTGTTTTACAGTGTTGTGAGGAGGGGTGGAAGAAACTGAGCTTTGGTTCCAGGCCCTCATCAGTCCAGAATGGCTCCTCTGCCTGTTCCTCTCATTTTAGGGATGGGGAAGAAAACTCAGATTAGATATGTGTGTATACATCCTGCATGGTTAATAAGTCACCAGGGTAATGAGGCAGAACTAATTGGACAGAGCTATTCAGGGGAATGGTTCTTAGATTAATCTTTCTGGGATCAAAGCCTGGATTTGCCCCTGACACACTTGCGTAGGATGCTGGATTTCCTCCATCCTTGGTGTCCCTGTGTGTAAAATGGGGACAATAACAGTTCCTAACCTAAAACCAAACTGGGAATTTAATAATTTAGTACAGGAAAAAGAGCTTAGACTTCAGCATGTAGCAAGCATCACGAATATTACATGAGACTGTCGCTGCATTCCCTCTTAGGACAGTGGGGACTAGGGATGCAGCCCGGCATGCCGAAAGCCCTAGGTTCTACTTTGTAGCTATGACATGGCATTAACTAGGTTGATGCTTTGCTCTTGGAATCCTAGCTCTTGAGAAAGAAGAGTAATAGAACAAAAATTCAAATCCTTAACTATGTAGCTAGGCCAAGGCCAGCTTGGGGTTCACGGAATCCTATCTACATAATTATAATAATTGCTATAATTTCTTGAGATCATGGTTTTACTAAAGGCTCCTTCTGCAAATATGCAGTCTAGCCAGTCTGTCTTTATACTGTTCTGAAGAGCCTTGGGCAGAAAAGACAGCTTCCAGAGTTGGAGGTGTGTTTGCTATGCAAAGTGGAGACAAAAGCTTGTCTGCCTTTGTGGGTCTAAGAGCTAAAACAAAATACACCTTGACTTTTACTTGTGGCTTAGTCCAGAACTCACTAAAATGGATGGGGTAATAACTATTTTAGACTTTGATGGGCTTATCAGTTCACCATTAGATTTTATTAGGTTTTGTTTCTTTATTTTACAATCCCTTCAAATACATCTCATAAAAAAAAAAAAAAAAAGTTCTGCGGTACATTTAGTCCTTACTCTATTGTTCCAGCCCTGCATAAACCACCCTTCCCATTCTCAGCTTTATTAATTCTTACAGCTGATGCCCTTTGTTGACATTTCTTCCCAATACAGGCACATTTTAGGAAACACAATGCACTGCATTTAGTTAACATGGGTCTTCAGTTTCTGCTACAATAAAGAGTATTTCTCCTTGTCTTTATGTCTTTAAACCTCTATACATATATGTATGGAACAGCAATTAAGGAAAAAAGTGCCCATGAATTTGAAAGAGAGCAGAGAAGTGTATATGGGAAGATTTGGAGAGAAGGAAGGGAGGGGGAAATGATGTAAATATAATCCCAGAAATTAAAAATAGTGATTGATTAAAACCTGTGTGCTATTTATTTAGCAAAAACCCTTCAGATTAGGAGACGTGCATAAGGATTCCTCATCATTAGTTTGAATATACAGATTTGTTACCTATCATTTGCCCAAGGTATATGATGCCCCATCTCTCAGCACAGCTGATGCTCTCCTGCTATAGGTTAATCAAGGTGGTATTTACTAGGTTATGCATTGTAAAGTTACTATTTCCCTCATTGTAATAAAAAATAATGCAAGAAAAATTAAAATCTCTAAATCTTGTGCTCCTTATTAAACTAAACTTTCTCTGCAAAAGTTTATCAGAAGAAACTCTCACACATAAAGTAGAGTTGCTATTCTTTTAACCGCTTCATAGATTAGAATTCTAGACACATCATCCTTTAAATAATGGGTTCAGGGATCATTGTACATTGGAAACTCTACAAATCCCCCTCGCCTGTCCAAGGGGGTCTTATGAACACCTGTTCGTGCTGATCATCCAGAAGGCCCAGTTGTAACCAAAAGTTGTCTCTTTTAAATTTTGGAGAATCATATGGATATAACTTATATCCTAGCATGCCAGGGCTTCTTGGGAATTATAAATGCCAATGTTGGAAGTGTCCATGATGAGAACAAAATCAAAAGTGTCTGGTTACTAAGGTCAACAGAGATGGCTGTTATTAATGATGGAGTCTGATTATACTGAGATATTTTTCATGATAATGTGGTCTTCATGCTTGAACTTCTAATCTTATGCTCTCAAATTGCACAACTGTCTCCTAGAGACCCAGAATAGGTATTTGTAGTCAGTGCAGGTCTTTGGGGAGGGTCCTGTTTGTCTCTCACAAAGTCCTTCAGTATCGATCTGTTAATTCTGAACAGTAATGAGATTGCAATGAAGCCCTTCCTCTTCAGATCAAATGATCTAAGTCCACAGAGGACTTGAGTTTCTCCTCCATCTGATGTCAGATAAAGTCTAAATTCTTCAGTCTGGGTTTTAGTTTTACCCCACAGGCTTTAACTTTCCTTCAAAACTTCTGACAGACAAGGGGATCTTATCACTAGCTTCTTTACCATCTCTCTCTCTCTCTCTCTCTCTCTCTCTCTCTCTGTGTGTGTGTGTGTATGTGTGTGTGTGTGTGTGAGAGAGAGAGAGAGAGAGAGAGAGAGAGAGAGATTCTAAGGAGTCCTGCACATAATAAATAGTTCTACCTCGTGCCCTTGTTCTTTTGTGACAGGGTTTTCTTAGCAGAGACTGATCTTGAGCTGGCTATCCCCTCCCCCACTGCCTCTATCTCTTAAGTGCTGGAATTTTATGCATGTGCCAACATTTCTAACTTTGATTCCTTTATTTTCTGGGGCTCACTTGACACATCAAACAGGATTGCCCTCTTCAGGTTTCTACAGCTGTGTTTCCTACTCACCAGGATCCTTTAAGTTTCTTAGTCTATGGTGACAGTTGCAGGAGTAAAGGATCCATAAATCAGCACCCATGGAGGTTCTATACACATCCGTAAACAGGAACTCAGAGAGTGGTACCTGGCCCAGGGAGACAGTGGGTCAATCACCAAACAACCAAAACACTGATGAGGAAATCGGCAGGCTCATTATGAGAAAGGCTATTACATGAACGTAGTATCTGGGTCCCTTTCCTCCTGCATCAAAATGTCAAGGAAGCTTAATTGGTCATTAGGAGGTTCAGCAGACATTTCAGCAGAGATGGCAAATAGCTTGTCAACTATAATATGGGTTACAGTGAGAACCGGTTGCACATCCCCATTTCCTAGCAACAATGGGGACCTAGTGACCAAATGCTCAGAACCTTGAACTCACTGTCGTTCTGTTGAATATCATTATGTCGATAATGAAAATATTTGTCTAATTCCTCACTGTCTCAGTTCATAAGACTGACTTCTTCCCTTCCCAGACTCATTAATTTTATCCTTTTATTCAACGAATACTTGTTGAGCATTATTTCTAGGTGCCAAGTGTTGAGGATATAAGGATGAGCAGCACCCATGGTATTTCCACCACCACTGATTTTTTTTCACTTGAGTTTTATTATAGGCCTAAAAGTCTATATATACATCTTTGCTGGTGTGTGTGCATTTACACATATGTGCACACATGAATATGCACATATAGGTGCACTTACCCATGTGTTGACATTACACAATAGAACGACTGGTTGTCTTCCACTACATCTCTACCTTGTTTTTTGAGGCAGTATCCCAAAGCTAGGTACTAGTCTAGACTGGTTGGTCAGCAAGTCTTGGAATCCATCTGTTTCTGCCTCTCCAGCAGTGAGGTTTTAGACATGCCCTCCCTCCCCTCATTTTTGCATAGATTACAGAATTCCAAATTTTGATTGTTTTTATTTTGTGTTGTATATATATTGTGTGTGTATGTTGTGTCTATTCATAGTATATGTGTACAGTGTATACATACATATATGTATGTGCTTGTGGAGGCCCAAGGTTGATATCAAGTGTCTTTCTCACCTATTCTCCACCTTTGTTTTTTGAGACAGGATCACTACCTGATCTGGAAGCTCGTCGATTCAGCTAGACTAGCTAGCCAAATGAGGTTTCAGGAATCCTCTTGTCTTCAACCTCTCCACACTGGGGTTATAGGCACAAGGTGCCACACTGTGCTCGTTGTATGGCATCTGAATTCACATCCTCATGATTGTGTGGCAGTCATTTTGATAACTGAATCATTTTCCCAACTACCTGTCTCTTTCCCTTTAAGGTAGCTTTGGTGTGTGTGATCATATCTACCGTTTTGGTAACAAATGATGCATTGCTTAGTTACCTAACTTTCCCAAGTAGAAGTAAACTGCTTTAGCAAAATTCTAAACTCACAGAAGGATGAAAATAACTTAATATTTATCATAGATTCCTTATGATGTCTCCGGGAATGTTGTATATGTAATAGATACTAAAAGTGTATCTCTCCAGGGGACACTTAATTTGGTAGAGCCATAAGCAGACTTCAGGGGAAGCATTCTTATATGATTTTATTTCAAATCATCTCAAACCATTGGTCTTCAAATTAAATCTAGCCAGCAGACATATTTCCTTTGGCATACATTGAGTTTTAGTTTAGAAAAATTTTAAACAAGTTAATGCTATTAAAACTAACTCCCCTTCTCTAGACCTCTCTTTTTGACTTCTTTTCTCAGAATTCCAAATGTGTCCAGATTTTTAGCTTCTTTGGAAAGACTGGAAGATTCACCACCCTTAGCCTCAGACCTGCAGGGAAAAAGTGCTGGCAAGCCAGTGTGTCGGTCATGTCAGCCAGCCATGGTCCCCAGGACTCTGCAGTGCCTGTCACTGGGAATCTCATCACATAGCCTGCCTTCCTTACATAAGAACACAATCCTGAGATATTGGAATAAGTGTCCTCTGTGTTACCCAAAGTCAGGATATGGGAGTGATAATGATTCCCTCAACCCACAGCCAAAGAAAAGGAACAACTTTGTGCTGCTCCTGTGAGCTGGTGTGCAGAGACAGACTAGCAGGCTGTCCGTCCATGTTTCCCCCTCCCCTACCCCGCTCCTTGGCCCCGGGCCTTCCTTACAGGTGGTCTTCTCTGGAATGTAGGCTTTCCCTGCTGAGTCGCCGACTGGGGCTCCAAATGGCTCGTCTCCTCTTATCCGTGCGATTTCAACCTGCCTCCCAGGCTGCTTTCCAGCTACCCTGAACCTCCTCAGCAGCTCAGCTCACTGCTCCTGCCAAGAAATCTGCCAACCCTGCGGTCCCCTCCCCCACCTCCGTCCCATTCTCTCTTCATGGCATGGTCATCTAAGCCTCAGTGGAAATTGACAGCGAGGACAATAAAAAAATGAGAGAGAAAATGAGAAATTAAAAAGGTCTCAGGCCGCTGTACGTAGATATGTGTGTGTGTTGCACTTTCTTAAAAATAAAGGAAAATAAAATGCAAAGATTAGAACAAAAACATCAGATTACTCTTCAGTCCAGAAAAAAAAAAGCCAGATGACTATTTGTAATTTGGATCCCCAGTATCCATGTAAAAATAACAAGCAAACCATGTAAACAATAATAAATAAACAAGGTAAGAAGCAATTAAAAGAATAATAAACTTAACAAATCATGTAGTAAAATCAAGTCCGAGTATGGATGGTACAAACCTATAATCCTCGGGCTGGGGAGACAGAGGCAGCAGGATCCCTGCAGCGCACTGACCAGCTAGTCTTGCCAAATTGGCGAGGTTCAATGACAGACTCACCTTAAAGAAGCAAATGGAAAGCAACACAGGAAGGCATGGCTTCTGGCCTCCACAAGCACATTTGCATGCACGTGCGCATGTGCATGCATGTGACAGACAGACAGACAGACAGACAGACACACACACACACACACACACAGAGAGAGAGAGAGAGAGAGAGAGAGAGAGAGAGAGAGAGAGAGAGAGAGAGAGAGAGAGAATAGTGAGATTGTCACACAGGAGGACATGCCCACTCAAAGCCTTGAGTGCCTCAAGAAGCCAGGGAGGTATGCACCAGTGTTTATAAAACAGATAAGGAGTATGCAGGATTTGATTTTTAGATTATAGATTAATTACTTAATTATTATAGAAACTTCAATAAATTGTAGTATTAAAAAGTAAAGAAAATGAAATAAAATTCAACCATAATCATATTATGCAGAGATAATTTTTCATTGATTTTCCATTTCCATGCATAACATACACATCTTTATACAGCTGAAAATTTCTGTTGAACTGTAGCTTACCTTTTTCTTCTTAAAAATTATAGATAGATGTATCCCAATGACACAAAAATCTCTTTTTACTCATAACTTTAATAGTTCCACTGCAAACATACTGTAGATTTTCTCTGTTTCGGGCTCCTGATAGAGTGCATTCAGGCTGATAGACACATTTTTTACCTTTATAAGTAATATGCTAAGAAGCATCTTTATGCCTAGATGTGGCATTCAATATTATTTCCTTGAAAGTGGGTTTCTAAAGCTGAAATAACTGGACAAAAAGTAAAAATGTATTTAACATTCATGAGTTTCATATTGGAAAATTTTACTTCTTAGAAATGATATTTCTTTATCTTTTCAACATTTTTATATAGAAATGGATAGTGCAGCCAGGTGATGTGGGTTGTTCCTGAAATCCCAGCCCTTAGGAAACAGGCAGAAGGATTGCTGTAAGTGTGAGGCCAGCCTTGTCTACATAGTGAGTTTTAGGTTAAGTATGTCTCCAGAGGGAGACCCTCGTAAAGGTGTCTAACAATATGTTAAAGGGAGACAATAGAATGCAGACAGTTTTGACTTACAATGGTTTGACCTAATGTATTTTTCACTTGTGGATTGTCCAGAATAGATCTTCATTCTGTATAAACCATACTTGGAGTTTTTATGTTTTTCTAGTCCACTGATACATAGTAAGAAAATCTATTGTAGGTGTAGGAGGTTGCAACAGTCTCCAGCCAGCTTCTTGATGATGAAGGAAAGCAACCAACTGGAGCTCTGCATTGTAGTGTGTGCCTAAACATGCTTGACAGCTTAAATAAACTAGATGAATTTTTAGCTTACAGTATTTTTTAATCTTATGATGGGTTTGTCACAACATAAGAGCATCATAAGTCAACTGATTCCTCATAGTACTGGTTTGAAAGGATGCCTGTCCGGGCTACATCGCAATTCAGCTTTCCTAAGAGAAGTCAAAAAGGAGAAACTACTTGACTATTTGTCTTGGTCCCAAATAGCTCCCAAATCCCCAGTCATCTCTAATGCCCTCAGAGAGTTCAGGGAAACCTACTGTGACATATCACTTGTGGAGACAGATGTAGGACACTATGCTATTGTCAGAGATGGCTCTTGTCCATCATCTTATTTGCAGAGGATGAAATTTATGATAGACAGAGTCTCTGGGAGCTTGTGTGGTCTCATCTTCTCCCCATCTAACTGGAAACGCTCATTACCTTCTAACATGTGATCAATTTCTTCTCTTCTATATTGAACATCTGTCTTTCAAGGTAGGCTTCCAATTTCAGAGCAGTGGTATTGTGTGGATGGCTTTGTGTCCCTTATTCCTGTAACACAGCCCTTCCCCTCTTCATTATGGAACCAATTCCAACAGGCTGACCTGGCATCTACCTTTGAACCTGTAGGCTTCGGTCATCTTGCTCCTAACTGGAATGGACTTTTTTTTTATTGTGTAAATTGCCAGGATCTAGGAAGAATGGAAATATATAGAGGGAAACTTTGTTTAGCACTGAGGTCATAGAGATCCAGGGCTCAGTGTTCAACCCAGAATCCACAGTCCATTTCCTTTGTCCTTGTGGCTCCTTGGTCCCTTTGTGAATGACTGCTGAAGCTTTATCCTCCTGACATACCAAGAGTTTTAGTTTGTATAGGACATCAGGTCTTACTGTATCCTCTGTTACAGACCATTTATCATATGTGTGTATATATATATAGTTTAAATCCAGTCCCATCCTCCAAAAATGTCTTTTCCTTATCTTTTCATAGGAGAATCAGCCTGATTCTCTATCATTTGCTAATCCTTATGTTTAATTCAAACCTTCAGTCTTTGTCAAAATGGCCATTCCCTTATCTTAGCAATTTTTGCATTAATTGAAAAAGAACCCCAGCTCTCTGAGTGCCAATGCCTAGCATTTGGCAATACATGCAAGTTTTGAGATCTCTGTCTTCAGTAGCCAGAACAGAGTGACTTTAAGGGTCAGAGCTGTCTGAAAAGAATTACACCATGATCAGAAGACTGTGGATAGATTTTAATGTCTGAGTCATAGTGTCAATCATTCTCCTGGACACAGATCATGAGAGCTTTGCTGTTTCACTAGGCTAATTCTCATGATCATGGGTTCCATGCTCTGGTCTGGGACACTTTGGGTCCAGAGCCACAAGCCACTGAGCAGAAATTACTTATGAGATATCTGCCTTTTTAAAAACAGAACAAGTGAAATAAAAAAGTTATAGTCCGCACAGGTAAAGAACTGACCTCCACAGACTTTTAGTCTGAATTCAAATTGTCTGTTTTATAGGATTTTTTTTTACCTCATTATCAATGTTATTAAATTTTGTTATGGGATAATAAGTTGTTTGCAAATAATAAAATGTTTAAAAATTAACACACAACTCATTAAAGACATCTAATTTTTGTCATGTATCAAATTAAATCAAATCCAGCATAATTTAATAGGATCATAGACCGAGTGCATGCCTATAGTGCCAACTACCTGGGAGGCTGAAGAAAAAAGGATTGCATGAACTCTGGATCATTAGACCAGCTAAGATAGTTTAATAAACTCTTACCTTAAAAATTAAAAAAAAAAGGATGTATCTGTTTGACAGTATTTTGCTTTTCTATAATGAATGTCAACACTGGATTTGAATATTCAAATAAAAAATGAGAATTTTAATTTTTTTCCCATAAGGAAGTGATGTTTTGGCTGATGGGCAGGCACAAAGTTGGGAAGTGGTCCATAAGGTGACTTACATTGGATGTTTTGTTCAGAGTCACTGATCTGAGTGAGTATTGTCAAGACATGAGCAGTGACAACCAGGTGGGTGTCTCAGTCCACTGACATGGCTGCATCCCTGGCCTCTTTGAGTGTGGAAATCCAATGTTCTACAGACTCTTTTCAGTGATGTTATTTTAGCTAATGGTCCTCTTTGTCTTCAACTTAGGCAGTTTATAGAAGTCAGCTTGTTATAACATCCCTACTTTTCTAATCATTGCCATTTATATTTAAAACTATGTCTATAGCTGAATTGTCTGAGACATGGCTTACTTTTAGTTTAAAGCCTGGTATTTTTATATAGCTTAAATCATGACACTCAGACACAAATCAAATGAACAAATGTCAAAGATTTTATATTTAAAGCATTAATTAATGAGAAAGTCAGTGAGATGCTCTACTGGATTCAAATGAGAATTCAAAGCAAGCACATATATAAGCAATCATGAGTCTTGGAATGAATAGATGAATACCCACAGGGCAATATTCAATTTAATTGCATAATTTGATTTCCTTTTTATGCACAAGAGAACCCTGCATTATGATCAGTTTCGAGAAGTGATAGATTTGTGAAATGGCTCAAAGACAATAAAATACAGAGATAACTGCTAGACAGGATATTCAGTAAGTTATGCTTTTCCTCATTTAAAAAACTTTGGTATTTGAGGTTTGTGTACCCCTGCTTAGCTACACGGTCCTCTTCAATGTAACTAGGTGCCATTGAGCAATGTTGTTTTGTACAACAGAATAAACAGTGTTGTCATTCCAGGAATGGAGGTGACAAGCTAGAGGCATTAGGGTAAATGTACTTACCATCCCAGAAAAGATATAGAAAGTTTATTAAAGACAATATACTGCCAGTAGAGAGACAGAGAAAGAGAGAGAGAGAGAGAGAGAGAGAGAGAGAGAGAGAGAGAGAGAGAGAGAGAGAGATGTTTACCCTTCTCTGGGAACGGTGGCTCTTTTAGAACAGTTATGAGAACTGCCCTTTAGTGTTGTCAACTTTGGTAGGGGTCCATATTTGGATAAATAAGCTGGTACCTTACTATCTTGTTTAGTAGAGAATAAAATTTGCTACTCCTTGATTCTTTGCTTCTTTTCCCTGTTTTAATGTCTTGTTTTGTTTTGAGATTGGTCATTTGGAGTCGAGTATTATAATGGATAATTAAGAATTAGCCTTAAAAGGTTTGTATAAGACAACACAAGTCACTGGGGTCAGACTCCCTGTAGTCAAGATGGTTTTTAAAACATGCAAATTCCAAGTTTTACTTTGGGCTTTCTCTTCCTCCCCCTCCCTCCTTTCTTTCTTTCTTTCTTTCTTTCTTTCTTTCTTTCTTTCTTTCTTTCTTTTCTTTCTTTCTTTCTTATCTCTGCAAGTAACCAATAAAGAAACTGCCTTGTGCTAAAGATATTGTGATAACCTGTAAATCCTCAATCAGTTGGTTCAGGAGAAGGTGTAGAAAGGAACTAGGAAAAGGTTGCTTTCCTGGGTCAGTTCCCTTAGTGACAGCAAAAGGCTGCAGAGACCACTGGAGGCAAAAATTCAAAGGCCACCCAATCATTTGCACCCTTCTCTTTCAGCCACCTTAACCTAGCAGGAACCAGATGTGTTTTCATGCAGTGAATTCTGGGGTTAGAAGGCTGCACTAGACAGAGCCAGAGGGGACTGAAACACAGGGCACCTGAGGTCACAGGATTTGGATGTTGGTTTTGGTTGTGTTGGGATGGAAACCAGGACCTTGTATGTGCTCCAAACTTAGTTTTATTTCATACACTTAGACAGCTTTGACACTCCGCTGTTCAAATAGCCCCTGCCGGTATCGGTTTCACTGGGTGGAATTCATCATCCAGCTTTAGCTCCAGTTTCGATAGAATATTCAAATAAAGGCCATGAACACACTCAGCAGAGAGTTTGTGTACAGATCACCCAGGGCACGGGACAGCATCTGGAAAGTCTCAAGCTAAAGCACAATGACCTTTCTGGTCAGAAGCAGCCAGCAAACCCTCAAGAACGTCCTGGTCTACTGGGAAACGGCAGCCCTCTTAGCTGGAGGTGGGGCCCTCAGGGAAGTTTTCGTCAATCGTTGGATAGCTACTAATATCAGTTTCCTCTAAATTATTTTCCTTCTAGTTTGAATGAAATAAAACACCCTCCCTGCTTCCTTTGCCAGAATGAGAGCTCTGTGTATCCAAGAAAGAGCTGGGCCAAAGCAAAGCTCTATCATTGGAGACCTAGAAACCTGTTTTGCTAGGAAGGCTTCACAGAAGAATTGCACAAGGGCTACTGTGTAAATATTGTTCAACTTCCTGGCTGCCTGTGAGTCAGGTCATTATTATGCAGCTTTATCATTTGGTTTAAGGGGGATTCCCAGCATTGCTCACTCAAGTTCATATGTGCTGCAGAAAAGTCTTACAAATTAACAAATGCTGCCACTGAGACATGAGACTTTCCATCCTTCCATTTCCTCATTTTCATGTTGTATAATTACAGTGGGTTAGGGTACACATTTGCATCTCGTATGTGGTCTGGTAGAACCCTCAAGTTGTGTCTGTGGGCTCATAGCCTTCTGATCATGGCAAGTTTCCCCTCGGCTTTGTGTCAGTGCACACTCATCTGTGAGCTAAGAGAAGGGGGACCAGATGGTCTTTCAACTCCCTCTGACTCTACGCATACACTTTCATCTTCAAACTAAATGTGAATTCTAAAATGAAAGGTTGCCAAGGACCCTGTGCCTGCCCAAGCTCTTGGAGGATGAATGTATTATACTCAGTTCAGTCATTCAAGTAAAGGCAAATGTCTCTTACATTAGTATTTAATTAAAACTGATCTTTCTTGCTAGACACTAACCCCCATGCAGACAGAGCCGATGTCTTTCTCATCCTGGGCTCTAGCCACAGAAGCTCGGGGTGGCCCAGATATGTCAGTGCCTCTGAAGTTCTGTCCATGGTTTAGATGCTTTTCTACTCACCCCAAGGAGAATAGGCAGACATCAAATTAACTAGTTGATTTCAGTGCTCCAACCCACCCCCTTAACCTCTAGTACTAGGTCCTTTACAATCCTCCCATCTAAGTGATAACCAGGCCTGACCCTGCCTAGCTGTCGAGATCACAGGGGATTAATGTGCATTCAGAACCCTATGGCCTTAGATCTTTCCTGATGCAACTTTAGCAAGTCCAAATGACTGCAAAGACATCTGGATGAACACCAGTGATGCCTGGAACCCCACCCATCATATTCTCCTTAGCAGGGGTGAGCTGTTTGTAGTATGAAGCATTTGGTTTGGGTTTTTTTTTCATGATGTATTTTATTTTCATTTTCCCGGTATGAATGAGTGCCTGCCTGTAGGTATGTGTACCTCGTGCATGTCTGGTACCTATCAAGTCTCAGATACCCTGGCACTGGAGTTACAAGTGGTTCTGAGCCTCCATGAGGATGCTGAGAACCAAACCCTGGTCCCCTGCAAGAGCAGCAAGTGGTCTTATCCACTAAACCATCTCTCCAGTCCCCTGGAATGGAGTTTACCTAAAGGAAAGGAAACTTCCAGGAGTTTGGTCAGACCAAACTGTGACAAGGAGAGTTACTTTTAAGACTTTGAATAAAGGCACCCTATCACAGCAGCCTTTCTGTGCTTTCCTTTAATTTCCTATTGTGTGATATGAGGCACCCCCATTTTTCTTTTATGAGGCAAGGACTCACCATGTAAGTATGATACTCATTTAATAGGCCAGACAGATTCCAACTTATGATCTTGCTTCCGCAGTGTTGAAGTTACAGGGGTGTGTAATCATGCATGGCTCTTTTTGTTTTCTTTTGATTTCTGTTTTGCCCCTTTTTTCTGCTCTAGATTTTTTATTTCTCTCTTCTTTCAATATTTTTATTTTTTGGATTAATTGATGTGAGTGTGTGTGTGTGTGTACACATGAGAGTCTGTTCTCTCCTTCTATGATGTGAGTTCCAGGAATCAAACCTGCACCCTCAGGCTTGGCACCAGACACCTTCACTCACTGAGCTGGTTTTTGGCTCTTCTTTCCTCTTCTTGAGTGCTAAAGAGCTAATGACCCTCATATGCTGGATATTCAATACATTCGTAAGAAATGGAGGATCTGTCCATTTATATAAAGTGAACGAGCAGACCCAGCCTTCCTTACTGCTTCTTCATAGATCAACTGAGGGGTGTTAAGAAGGTGGAAGAAGATCTATAGAGGATCTAGTGCTTTCTACATCTTTGCTCAGCATTGTATCTCTGACAGGGGAGAGCCAGATTTGATGAACACATGTGTCCCCTCTCCCGTCTATGAACAGAGGTATTTCACCTATCATGAAGCTAAATTTTAATGACAGTTTTATGCTTAGAAACATCCCTTAGGATTTCCACTGTGTTTTGTTTCATCATGAAGTCTGTGATCTCCACCAGAGACCTCTAAAAACATACAAAACTAGGAATAGCCGCAGTTGGAGGTCACTGGCAGTGTGATTGCCTGTGGCAGAGAGAGACTTCAGCTGTTCTTAACAGGCTCACTTTATGTCTCTGGAGCTTACATGCTTCCTGGGACTAAACTATGTGGCTAATATTTTTTTCTATAAACACTGTCCACAAATTATGATCAAAGCCAGTGGTGCTCATAGACAAAAGAAGTCTGCTAATGAATGCAATTTCTTCCCTTTGCTCAAACTTAAACACTCACAATGCCAAGTCTTAGGGGCATACTTGACCATGTCAACATCCATCTTCAAATTCCTGGTAATTTATCTACATCACCAAGAAGGGATAAAAATGAACAGAATATATCTCTTTTATAAATTGCTGGACAGAAGATTTGTAATCATAACAGGTATTTGAAGGTCACTTAGAAAGAAAGCATTTTCTCAAAATCTACAGGGACCAAAGACATTATATTTTAAGTGTGTATGCATGTGTGTGTGTGTGTGTGTGTGTGTGTGTGTGTGTGTGTGTGGTGTAAATACACAGTGATGGGGAGAGAAGAAGTAGATATAATAGAAGAAACCCCTTCTATTTCTAATAATAAGTAGCAGAATTTTAAAGATTTGATCTGGGAAGTCCCACTGCATTTCTCAAAGCCCTTTGTATATTGCTAAGTGATTTGCATACTGCAGGGGCAGCCAGGTCCCTGCCCAGCATTCCCCAGGCCTTTCTTCTAGTTCCTGCTTCTGCCTTCTTCTTCCACTAGGAATATGGTACTAATTAAGCTAGCAGGAAACACAGAGAACAAAAGACACAGTGGCAGCGCTCAAAGTCACCTCCTACTTTGAAGTTCATAAAGATCTGGGGACAGATCTGCTCTGTCAGCTTCTCAGGAGAAGAGTCCGCCAACATTATTTTCTCTCATCTAGAAAGGAAACCCATTCGAGGGATTATGAATGTTACCCCGTGTCTCAGTCTGAAGTTTAAATCTTTTCAAGCATGTAGTTATTAAGATGCCAAGTTGCCTCATTTAATTACAACCTTTATTATAGTATTGAATCCTTTAAACACACTATTTATCACACGTGAAGAGTAGTTCTACTTTAATGGGCCACTCACGGTGGGTCATCTATTGATTATCTTCTCCCCTGAATTAATTCCTAGTAATCATCCAGCGAGCAGTCATTACAGGAAGTGCTTCCATTGAGCTTAGGGCTGGGTTAAAGGAACATGACAGGCCTGTCAGATAACAGCAGCTTTGGCACCTGTGGTGGTTTGAATGAAAAATGGCCTCCATAGGCTCATGAATTTGAATGTTTGGTCCCCAGTTAGTGGAACTGTTTGTGAAGGATTCGGAGGAATGGCCTTTTCAGAGGAAGTGTGTCACAGAGGTGACCTTAAGGTTTCAAAAGCCCATGCCATTCCCAGCTGGCCCTCTCTCTTCCCTGTGGTGGGTGTTCTTTCCAGGCGTGAGCTCTCAACTACTACTCCAGTACCATGTTATCTGCTGCCTTCATGATAGTCATGGAGTCACCCCAGAAACTGTAATCCCCCTAGCAAAACCGAATTTTCTTGTTAAGTTGCCTTGGTTCTGGTGTTTTAGCACAGAGGTAGAAAAGTAACTAATGCAACTTCCCTTGTTTCATTTGAACTCATGTCCTTAGAGAACTAAAGAGTCTTTGGCTGGGATGAAAGTTCTGTCAATAAAGTGTTAGCTTTGCAATCAGAGAACCTGAGTTCTATTCTCTAAAACCTATGTGGATAACAGCCAGCTGCTTATAATTCCAGCATGAAATGGAAGATAGAAGGATTCCCGGACCAGGCTAGGCAGCCCACCTAGCCTATGTAGAGTGGTCCAAGTTAGTGAGACAGCCTATCTCAAGGAGCAAGGGGAGGAGGTAAATCAGGCTGGTGGCTCAGTTGATAAGACACTCATGAGAAGCTAAGGTCAGATCTCCAGAACCTACAGGAAAAACTAAACATGACTATGAGACTATGAGCAGCCTTAGCCCCAAGACAGAGTGTGTGGAGCTAGGCAGGTCCCTCTAGTCAGCCTAGTCATTCAGTGAGTCCTAAAGGCAGTGAAGATGCCCTGCTCCAAAATCTAAGGTGAAGAATGAGTAAGAAAGAAATTCTGAAATCAATCTTTGGCCTCCACATGCGAATGTACAGATACATACACACACACACACACACACACACACACACACACACACACACACACACACACACAAATAAATACATAAATAACCCCAGGTACTTGGCACAAAAGGAACAACAGCCAAGTCCAAGGTTGGCCTCTAGCCTCTGCACAGACATGTGTACATGTAGATATTCACCTGCACACACAAACATATTCACAGAGGAAAAAATGTAAAGCTTTCATCTACAGGTGGCCCCATTAACATTAATACACAGTGAACACTTCCTCAGCAGCTTTGTCTAACAAAGCCCCCTGTACTGCTGGCCCTGCTGGTATATCCTTCAAAAGCTGGCCCCCGTTGGAGCTGGTGTTTCTGGAGTTCCCCCCATGGCAGTGGTACAGTGGTAGGCCTTGCCACTGGACATTGGCCTCATCTCATTGACTTTAATCCAGTCATTGAATGAATCCCATGTTCAAGAAGCAGACTTCAAAGGCTTAATATTAGTCCAGGTTTTTAAAAGAGCTCCTGGAGGGTCAGAGGGGTGCTGTGTGATGTTGTCCAAGTTGATAATAGCTGGTAGGTGGTAGTTCTGGTCTGTTTCACAGAGAAGACTGATTTAGTAAAACAGCATGCCAATGAGAGAGACGGGAAGGTCAAGCCTACAACTGCTGACTCTGCCTTTCCCCAGTGAAGGACAGGGGTCCCCATAGACTCAGGATCTCCCTGATAACCTATGTTCTCTTTTGCTTTTGTATATCCCGTTCGGCAGCCACTTTATAGGACTGTCAGGAACCTGCCCATCTCAGGCACCCCAGCCTTTTATAAATGAACTGTCTCCTCTAATTCAATTCCAGGGCAGTTCCAGCAGCAGCCAGAACAGCAACACATTTGCAAAGCTGACTAAGGAATTGTCTAGTTGGCTGTTTTCTTTCTTTCTTTCTCTCTCTCTCTTTCTTTCTTTCTTTCTTTCTTTCCCACAACCCCAAAAGCCCCTCCCTTCTTTGACTTTCGTTTCAGAGCTGAGTGGAAAATAATTTTGCAAAGAATGCCAGGTGTTGACCCAGCAGATATTTACCTGGAGTTCTCAAGTCTTCCAGGGGCCACATTCAGAACGGAAAAATTGGTGGACTTCAGTGTCACCGCCCTGCATTGATGCCTCTTACTCTGGGTTTAAGTCCAAAGTTTCCTCCCTGGAAACTTGACTCTCCTTGTGGCATTGTACAATAGCAACAATGATGGCAGTTAAAAAAATAAGACCCTCCATTTATTAAACATTACTAATGTATGAAGCTCAACGCTTCATATATTATTTCATTTAATCCTGACAGCACCCTGAGTCAGGCATGGTCATCTCCTTACTAATGAGAGTCTATGCATGTCAGCTGTTGCTACATATTATCATCACCCAGTTTTTAACTGCCCAGCAGCAGAGCCTAACAATCCATGGTTCCTAAGGGGAGTTTAGGAAAAATGTAAGGCTGACCCCTCCCTCATCCCATCCTCACTGAACTCAATCTGACTGGTCTTGGTTGAAGCCCAGGTGCTGGCAACTTCTTAATTCTCTCTAGAGAAGTGAAAGGAACAGTAAAGACTGAACCCTCCAGCAGTGGGTTTGAATAATGTGCCTGGCATCTGCAGGAATCCAGGAGTGAGGTGGGAACTGGCTAGGCTTGGTGGGTGAGCTCCTGCTATGCCTAACCCTTTTGCTATCCATCTAACGACGGTGGGAAGCCGTACATTATTTATAGCCGCATACTGGTGCATTTGGTGGCATTTTAAGCCTCCTTTTCCTATTCGTAGAAAGGAAGTCACTACATACCACAAGAAGCATTTTAGGTCCCTGGAGGCTGGTGGAAGCAGTTTGGAGGTTAGCAGGAACCAGAGCCCTGCTGCTTCATAGTCATAGCTGTGTTTGAGCCTGACACCAAGGTCATAAATCCTAAGGGTGTCTTGAGGCTCAGAAGACTGCAGCAGACTGTGTGTGCTGAGACTCAGGGCAAATTGCTGGCCTCCTGCACAGCTCATCCTGATTAGCATAGCAGCTCTCAATTTGCAACTTAATCCTCACTCAAAGGGAAAAATTACAGTTAAAAATTACAGTGTTGGAGCTGATGGGAGTGAAGACAGTGTTTTGGATCAGAGCAGAAGAGTTAAGATGGTGAGATATGGTCTTAGTCCTAGTGGGTTCTAACCCTCGGGGTTAGATGCCTTGTGGGAAGTGAGGGAGGAAGAAAGAGAAGATGGCAAGGGAAACGCCAAGGTTGTGATCATGAGAAACTTCGAGTAAGTATCTGGCATACTCAGCTTCCTTTAGCTAAGGACTTCTAGCATGATTGTCTACGGTCAGTGCGCCTGAAGTCTGGGGACCCTGCAGACTGACAGGCTTTTTAGCACAGGTCAACTCAAAGGCTATGTCTGGACATACTTCCACTGTAGTCAATTGCCACTTGGGTACCCAATAAACCGAGTCATTTACAAAGCTAAGGAAAGATCAGCAGATGAATGATGTTAGTCATCCATGAACTTCCAGTGTAAACATGTGTAAGATCTGGTTTGTCCTTAGCTCAGGTCTCCACTGACCTCTGATTCCCAGAGAGAAAAATATAAAAAGGATGAGTTCTATTAAAATCACTCACAGAATATTATGGGATAGGAGACAAGAATGCAAAACCTGCAAGGTATGAATGAGAGGTGTTAAATGCTGTCTTCTGACCATAATATAGCCAGGGAAAACCACAGGAGCTGAAGTTACATGCACTGAACCTCACAAGACTGGTCCTGCTGATCATCATTTATGGACAGGAAAGAAGATCATTCATGGCACAGTTACTCTACATCATTCATGGTGCAGTACTGCTGAACTACTGGCTACAGAAAGATTTGGGGAGAAAGGAAGTCATTGTCTTGAGTTGTGCACCTATTGGTAGAGCCCACTGAACTCCAAGGAATAGTTACATGCCTAGGATGAGACAGACTGCCTTGGTTAAACTCAATGGGTCACAAAAGAGAAAGACATGGATACTGGGAAACGATCTGTAGGGAAGATGTAGGAAAGGATGCAGAGGTGTTGGGGGGGGAGAGTAATTGGGATGCATTTTATAGGTGTGTGAAAATGTCAAAGAACAGATTTAAATATTTATTTTGATTAATAAACTTGATAGATAAATTCTGCGTGTTTGTGTGGGTATATGGGCACATAAGATTCCTCTGGAACTGGAGTCTCAGGTGCTTGTTAGCCATCCGATGTGCATGTTAGGAACCAAACGGAGCCACTGTAGGAGCAATATGTACTCTTAACTGCTGAACCATCTTGCTGGGTCCAGATGAACACATTTAATTAATAATTCAAACAACTTTATAGCTCCTCTTCTCTGAACCGCACCCAGCTGTGACACCTCCTTCCTCACTGCCCAGGGAGAAGGATAGAATTTGAGATTTCAAAACTAGCCAAAGACTTGGATGGAGCTTCTCCTACACCGGTTGCAGGACAATCCCTGAGCTTCTGGAAATGCATAAGGATAGGAAGGGCAAGCCTGCACAGAGGGTATTATAACAGCTGAGGAAGCATGTGTGAGCCCTTCAGGAAACCATGGTTTTCAAGGAGAGATAGATCACATATTCCAAAGAAAATTATGGAGAACTCAACTTGCACACTCAGGGATCCAAACACAGCAGGGACAGCCCCCAGGTAGGGCCAGAGTCACAAATGGTTAGGACAAATTTGGGATAAGAGGGGTCATGGAGATCTATCCTAAGCAGAAGAATCTTGAAAAGGTTAAAATACTGAGATAGGTGGGCTTTTTATTTATTCTCTTTTGTTTCACCTTTTGCTGTTTTGGATCAAAGTTAAACCAGATCACATCACTCCACTGTTCATTACCTTCCTACCATTGGCTTTCCAAGTCATCTGGAGTAAAATCAAACCTGGCCCTTGGGGTAACCCTTTGAATGCCTCTTCTGCTTTCTCTGTTTATTCTGACTTCAGCCACAGGGCACCTAGAAACTTCTCGCCAGCCGTGTTTCCCAAACTATGAGTTCAATTAAATACTCTATTATTTTGTATTGAGTTACGAATTCAAATTTATAACTGAAAGCTTTTATTTTTCTCATTAATCAAATAAAACCATGTAAAACATCACTTGGGACAAACCCAGAAGAAATCATCATGGGCAGTTCCCCTTTTGTATTTGGCTCAGGCAGGTTATAGATTATAGTGAGTGGAAGTAATCTGTCCACTTGCTAATAAGAATATCTCAAAGGAATATCTAGATGAACCTTGGGCAAGGTTTGACAACCATATATGACCACTAAGAAGCAACTGAAGTGTGAATTTACTTTGAAAAATGACTATTAGTAATGAAAATGTCAAGCAGACACTGACATTCTCTAACAGGAGTTGATAGATTCACCTTTTTGCCAGGCCACAGCACTCAGAAGGAACAGGCTCTGTTCTTTCCCCAGGATTAAAACCTACTTAAGACTGTGGCTGGAAGCCCATATAGCAGTAGCCCAGTAAGAAGCTATGCTGCTATTTAAATTATGGCTCTAGATGTCTGTAAATTATTCTTAGAGCCTGAGCAGGGCCAGCCTGACCAATTGAATATACTCATTTTCTAGTGTGAATATTTCACAGATTGGCTGCAACGTGGAGATACAAAATTCATATGCATATGTGAAGCCTGAATTTTGGTGCCATCTCTGTTGCTGTCTGTTTGTATAGTTTATGTTTATCTGGTATTAAGCAAGAAGCCTTTTAGGTACACTGGCTTGGTGTCAGCTTGAATGATAAACTAGAGGTTAGGGCATGGTTTACTATTCATAGGATCTCCAACTACTCCTCTTGACCCAATAGCTGAGCATCTCTTCGTATTTCCTTAATTACTTAGATTTCCTCCAACTCCACATTCTCTCAACTCTCAAAATTTGCTGCCAGAGTTTAAATGTATCAGGTTTACTTTTATGTACCAGCTGACTTTTAAAACCTCACAGCTCTATATTATCAAAGCCTGAGGTGATGGATAAACACTAGCCTGTGCTTATCTCTACATACGGGCATCCTACAGTTAACCACATACTTAATCTCTCTTTCAGAAATGCATATTCAAAAGGAAGAGAATTTTAAAAGTTTCTACATTTGCTTCATGCCCCTACTAGCACACACGTAGGATGTTCTTTGATACATCAGCCAGGCTGCCAGCAAAGGTTTCTTTGAGAAGGAAGACATACTATACTCTTTAGGATAAACCATGTCAAATGAAAGGGCCAGTTGGTTGCCTCTGGCTGAGCCGAGAGACAAAATTTAAACTGTAGTCATTTATCTGTTGGCCTCTGCCTCTCATCTCTTCGTTTTACTCTTTAGCTTTGCTTCTTCTTTCTCTCTTCCAAATGAGGGTTGAAAATTGAAAAAGATGAAACTAAACTGGGAAATCAAAGGCACTGAAAGTTTGAAACTTGAAAGGGAGTCTGCATGTAAATAGCATCTTTAAGGTTATTTGTGAGTCACATTTATGTATATCTGCTTCTTGCTTTCAAATTTGATGAATATCATCATTTCTGTTACCTATGGTGTGCTAGGCCCCAATGCTAATCACTGGAGATGTTGAGGAAAATAAGCAGAATGTCTCTTCAGAGGGATTCTTTATGATATGGGGTCATTCATGTAAGCAATAATTTTTCTGTGACAAGTCACCAAAGACACACATAATTAAAACTCAGTCATATTCCCATAATACCATAAGAGAGAAGTGGTAATTTAAACCTGTTTCTAAAAATTAAAAGTCTTCAGTGGTTCTAGACTTTTCTTGTGCATGTAAAAATGTATCTTATGTATACCCCAGGGTTCCACAGTTCTCTAGACTGACTTCAGTTTTATTCATAGATAAGATTTATTACAATGAAAAAATAGAACAAGGTCAACCAAGGCCAACTTTGTGAGACAAGGCCTGGAAAAAGTTAAGTATCAAGGTCCAGTGGCATCTCTCCAAAATGATGTGGGAAATGTCATCTGCCAGGAAAACTCTTTAGAGCCTCAGTGCTTTGGATTTGAATTGGGGACTGACATCCTTGGTAGTATTGCTCTGACTGGTACATATCAAAATGTTAGACTCTCAGAAGGAAACAGATTGTCATCATAAAAACTCATATCTTATAGTATGCCATTCTCTGGTGGGAATGATGAGATTGCCCCTCAATTACAAGTTCTCTGATGCTCTTCTAATGTACAAGCCATGATGTCAGTAATGTGGACCTGGGACATAGACTGTTCAGGGCATACCAACAGAGCCTTCTGTATTGATTCTTTCTTGTACATTTCACCAATTTATTTTATAACATGGCAGTATGCTTTGTCTGCAATCTTTAAAATATAACACCCAGTCAGACTAGTTTCTATGTCAGTTCATGGAGGTCTACCTAATTCTCTCCCATGGTTTTATCACATTCCATTTTCTAGACAAATGGTGTATTTATCATTCTTGTCCAGGCAGATATTTGTTTTGAAAATGGCGGTATAATGACCACCCCTGTGTTTACATTCTCCATGCATATGTTTGTTGCTTCTATTACACAGGCATCTAGAAATAATATTCCTGGTGTTATTCAGTTTGATAAGGAAGAAAGGTCACTGTGTTATAATTTTAGTGGATATATGAGAGTGTAGAAAGAGGATAGAAAAGAGAAGAGTCAGGAGGCAGATGACAAAGTCCAAATGGAACCATGGACCAGAACTTGGAGCAGAAATGGTGTGAACTTCATTGGAAGGACATACGATAATCCCTGATGATGGACAGAAATGGAGAGTGAGCAAGGAGTACTGAGGGTGACTCTTTTATATGGCCCACAGGCCAGCCAGTGGACAGGCTGTAAGAACGTCAGCTATGGAACAGTTATAATGACTCAGATGAGCTGTAGCAGTCATTCAGAGCTGTTCACCCACCCATTCATTCATACATGTTGGACATATGTTATGTGTCAGTCACTGTACATGTGCTTACCGTTAGCACAATTTTTATCTATTCCTTTGCTGTTTCACTAAAATCATCAAGCTAGCAATGATATTCAATATAGATTCTAAATAACTTGGGCATTAATTAACATCATTGCTACTATTGTGAATGACACAAAACACAATAAAAACTGTAGAGAGTAGTGATGAGTAGGGTCCCAGATGCTTGAATAATTTGCACACATTTGAGACTAAAAACATGAGAAGGGAGTGCGAAAAGGAATTATGAAAGCTGAGACATCTCTCTTGTGTCTGGGTTTCAAGTTAGACTCCTTCTGGAACTCCCATTCTAGGCAAATGCCTTTTGTAAACATGTGCAGGTGATTAACGTCCCCCTGCTTGCAGGGTCTTCTTCCCTGCACACTTCTAATTTTCCCTGTGTGGGCCTGAGTGTGACTTGGGAGAGAGAAGAGAGACCAAGTCACGCTTCTATTCAGTTCATTGATTTGCCCTCTCTCTCTTTGTTTCTCCTCCTGTATCCATCACCAGAAGCCAGGGCACAACTTGAAGGTTAAGGGAAATGTTATTCTCCTGGGGTTTTACTCACCTGTTAGTAGAAATCGAGTGCTATATACATTTTATTTGGCGACTTGTTTGAGTTTGTATTAGAGTCTGTTTGTTTAGTTGACTGGGGCAGAGCATCACCCACTCTGCATTTGTTTGCACTCAGTGTGTACAGGACAGGTGATCTCATATCTTATCTTCTGAAACTCTTTTTAAGGGAAAAGGACACTTTCTTTTTCTTCCTTAGTTATGTGTTCACTCATGTTCAAAGCCAAGTTATACACTCCAAAGAAGATACATAAATTATCTGTAAGTATTTGAAAGCATGTTAAACATCATTGATTATTAAGAAAGTGCAAACCAAACTCACAATAAGGTATCAATTCCTACCCAGTAGGGTAGCTCTTATTAAAACAGCAGACCACATCACGTATAGGTAGGATGTGGAGAAATCAGAGCTCTTGTACATTGCAGGTTGGAAAAGAAAAGAATCCTGTTCCCTTAGAAAACAGTGTGGTAGTTCCCCAAAATTAAACCCTGGGACTCAGCAATTCTGAGTAGAACTTTCTCCCCATAGGACCTGAAATCAGAGCAAATCTGAGTGAATATTTTTACACTAGTGTTTCAACAACATTGTTCACAGTAGTACAGATTGGAAGGGACTCAAAAGTGCATTCAGAGATGTTTGGATAAATAAAAGGTGATATATTCATTTTAAAAACTTAACTTTAAATGAATTCTGACATATACTGCAATATGGATAAACATTCTAGATGAAACTATTCTTGACCCCTAAGGAAAAGCACATCACAGCTTTATATAGTAGCTTCTTAGGCTGAAAAGATTAATAGAGATGGGATGCAAGATTGAAGCTGTCAGGGGCTAGGAGCAGGAGGAAATGAGTAATTAGTTATTATATAATTGGAAGAAGGTTTCAGTTTGGGGAAATGTAAAAAGTTCTGAGATTGGACATGGGGATCCCAGCTCCAGGAAAGTTAACACAGCAGAACTATGCACTTGAGGCCAGTCTGGGCTACATAGTGAGAAATGATCTAAAAATCAAGAACTATCTAAAAGTGAATCATGATGATTTTACAACAATGTGAATGTCTAATACCACTGAACCGTCCACTTTTAAAAGATAATAAAGTCTTTGATATACATGCATGAGGACTTTGAGTTTGACCTTGAGGGAAAAAAAAGCCAAGTGTTTGTGGCACCTGTCATTCCAGTGCCTGGAAGGTGGAGACAGATAGATCTTGATGACTGGACAGCCTAGGCTAATCCATGAGTTTCAGATGCATGAGAGATCGTCCCATTATACTACTGAATCGTACCTGAAGAATGACAGCCAAAGCTGACAAGATATATTTCATTATAAGTGTATTTTACTACTATTTGAAAAGCTAAGTTAATCTATACAATCAGGAATTGCCTAGTTATGGTTACCATTGCTGTGAGAAAACACAGTGACCAAAAACAGCTTGGGGAAGAATGTAATAAGTTTTGGCTTGGCTTAGTCTTAAGGTTTGGACCTGCCCACCACTGCTTAGTCTCTTAAAAATGACTCAGACACTTATGTTAGTTTTATGTTGTTTGGCCAGTGACTAAGGCATATTGTTAATCTCAGGGTAGTGGGTCAGAATTCCACACTGGACACCATCTAAAATAAAAAAAAAATTAATTTGACTTAAAGTCTAAATGTACCTCCCACTACTTTAACTCTTAAAAATAACTCAAACACTTACATTAATTCTATGTTGTTTGGCCTATGGCTCAAACATAGTATTAACTAAATCTTACATCTTAATTTAACTCATTTTCATTTATCAGTTTTGACACATGGCCCATGACTTATCTGTTACTTTTACATATTAAGTTTTAAACTACTAAATAATATCTCTCTTAACTCCACCCTCTTTTCCCTATCTATACTCCAATTTCCCTGCCTACTTCTAAAATGCCTACCATAAGCCAAAACATTCTCTTCATTAAAAAGTAATATTTACAACATAGCAAAAAATCCCACATCAGAAGAGGGTTTATTTGGCTTCCATCCAGAGAAGCCAAGGCAAGAACTGCAACAGGAGTGAACCTCGAAGCAGAAGCTGATGTGGAGGCCATGCAGAAGTGCTGCTTACTGGCTTGCTCCTCATGGCTTGCTTTTATAGAACCCAGGCCCACCAGCCCAGGCTGGTACCATCCACAGTGGGATGTGCCTTCCCACCCTGATCACTAATTAAGAAAATATTCTACAGGCTCCCTGACAGCCCAATCTAGCAGAGCCATTTTCTCAACTAAGGTTCTCTTCTCTCGGCTCGTGTCTAGTTGACATAAAACTAGTCCGAATACTGAGGAAATGTGCTCTTTGCTCACTGATTCTTTCCTTCCCTGTTCCTACTTGTACCACTCTTTCTAAGGACAAGCTTGGATGCAGTTAATGATCCTCAGTGGCTATGGGGCCTATACACTAGGTCTCCCTCTGTTGCCATTAAAGCTTACATGTATTTTGAAGCTGTATTTCCCAATGAATAATGTCTTCTTGAGCCTCTAAAACTATGCTTCTAATATCTCCATGCCTTCCCATAGAACTGACATCATGAAAAAACAATCATAGTTGGTATTTCAAGTAAAGAAAAGAATGTAAACATTTCCATTTGTAGGAGAAGTTGGTGGGGGGGGGCATCACCATTGACACTGGGTACTGAAGTCTTCTCCTCCAGTTGCCATAGGAACCTGCTTGCCTCTGAGCCCATGGGACTCTACTTCTGCTGCCTACTGAGTTGTTACCCAAGCCAACAGCCATTGGCCATGCCCTGGACAGATGTTCTACCATGGTCACCTTTGTGGAGTCAGCATTTGATCTTTGCTTCTCAATAGAAGACTGAAAAAGAGTCCTTGCTACCCATTCTTTTCCCAAGAGGGCATCCTTGGGCATAGTCTAGTCTGGTACCCACTGGGAGAGGAGTCTGAGAAACTGAATTTACATATTTCTAGCCTTTGGGGAGTTCCAGAGAACACGGAAAGGTGATTGCACACACAGCAGGCTATTTCTTGCAGAAACCCAATTCTATGCAACAGGTAGAGTGAGCGCTTTGCATAAATGAGGCAGGCTCTGCCCTAGAAGAATTATGGTATCCATGTCACAGATCCCTGTATCCTAGGGCAACAGCGGCAGAAGCTTTTCCCCCAGTTTCTCCAGGAAGACTGCTGTGCTCTGTGATATGCTGTAAAGCTTACACCAGTAAGCCTCTGAGGAAAGGTTAATTTTGCAATTTTAAAGATTAGGTTAGACAGGCAATGGAGCAACTGACTGGTAGAGATGATGTCCAAAGCCAAGCCTGATTGACTCCGGACTGAGCTTCAGTTTTAACTCCCAGGGTTACTGGGTTTTCCTTGTGACCCTGGATACTCATCTATAGTTCTGTGTTTAGTTCCTCATCTCCAGGATACTGCATTCACTCTTTGACACTGGCTTCTGTTTCCTTCCTTCCTCCCTTCCTTCCTTCCTTGCTTCCTTCCTTTCTCCCTCCCTCCCTCCCTTTCTCTCTTTCTTTCTTTCTTATTTTTTTTATTTTGTACCTTTTATTAAATTTGTTCTTTGACTACTTAATCTGTGTCTGTGTGTATGTGTGAGAGAGAGTGTGTTGGTTTTGTGCATGAGAACAGACACACACCACCAGATGTCACACAGGAGTTTATTCAAGGGAGTTACTGAGTGGGTATGAGGGAGAGAAGCAGGGAAGGAGAAAGATATTGGCTTTCATGTGCTTTCTCCTTTTAAGAGAGTGAGTGGGCACAGATTTACATAGCCATGTCTAGGGACATGCCCTCTGTATGGAGTGTTCTGCTGGCATCATGTTGGATTTACCACATAGCTGTTATGTGCCAGGAATTATTAATATATATGTATATATATTGCACTCTGATTATTGACACCCCTATATTTCTCTTCTCCTATTACTTCTGCCAGTCTCTACCTGTCCTGACATGTCCCTTCCCCATATCTATGTCTTTTTGCTTTATTTTGTGACCCACTGAACTTAACCAATGCCATGTGTGTAACCATGGAATGGTTTGAACGTATCACTGGACTCATCAGTGGCTACAAAACTGAATACTGTGCCTGTCCCCCTCCCTGAAACCATCAGTACTGGTTCTTATTTTCAATAGGTTCCTTTGTCAAGAACAAGCCCTATATGGTCTCGTTTGGTTCTGAAATTTTACCATTTTACCCTCCTCAACAGAGCAGATACAGTCAACAGTACTGCTTCTGTGGTTTTTAAGATAGCACCAGAATATAAAAGAGAAACCAGGAGACTTCTCATGAGTTCTACTACCAAGTGATGTAATCATTATCACCTGTATCTGTTTGCAATGTCTCCTGTAAGGAATAGTCTTCAAGTTGGTAACTTCTCAAACAGAAATATCTGCTCGTCTGATGACAGAGGATAGGAATCTAAAATGTAGGTCTCTGCAGCCACACAGGCGGACAATCTTCTGCCTTCCTGGGGACTCCAGGCATTGCTGCTGGTTCTCCCTTTTCCTACCATGATTGTTCTATGTGTCTAATTTCCGTTTTACTGGTAAGTCTACTTCTGGTGGTTTCTGGCCTTACTTGGATGATCCAGGATGATCTCTTCTCAAGATCTTTACCTTAATCCCACTTAAAAGGCCCTTTTCACAAGTTCCTGAGATTCCTATGTGGTTATAGCGTCTAGGATGCCATTTAGCCCAATCCTCTATCTGGAGGAACATAAAAAGAGAGGCTGGCTGCTTCCTCATCCCTGGAGCAGTCTTTGGATGTGGGCCTATCTACTTTTTTTTTTTCTCTCTCTCTGTATTCTGCCTAGTTATTTCTGGACAGTATCGCTAGGGAAAGACAATCATCTCTCTTTAGGCACACAGTATATAGTGTGCTGTTTACAAATGCAGCATTGTTTTCCTGCTCAGCTACACAAAACTGAGCTCAATCCAACCTCGTTTCCAGCTACTCAGTCATCAAGAAACTTCCAGATCTGCACCTTGAGGCATTCCTGCACTGTCCCTGCCTCCCCACAGAAACCAGATGACTTTCTTTGCTTTTGGCCCAGACACCACATTCCATTCTGATTTCTTCTTTCTGAACTTTATTTCATACCAGCATTTCCCTGGATTGCCTCACCTGTTTCTGAATTACTTCACTGTTAATCTCTACGGTGACTACCCAAAGCTGAACTTCCTGTTTCCTTCCTCTCAGCCCAGGCCCATTCACCACATTTTCGTTCCTTCCCAGACTGTCATAATATGAAGCTAAGGTACAGACTGAAGTCCATGATATCCTCCCAAGAGGGAGAGAAAAGCAGTGTTACTCTTCTACACAGAATGTAGAAGGGATTTCTGCTCTCTGGAATCTCAGTGTGAAGATGGCTTCCAATCTCTACCAGAGAAGGACCTGGTTACCTTTCTTTCAGCGGTCAGTTTTACATGATTCACAGGCTCTCACTGTTGAGCCTTTTATCTGGCTTATAAACTCAGTTAGGGACTCATCAAGTTTGCCTCTTGCACCTAAACACAATGTTGTGGAGGGTGTGGCTTTGTGACTTTACCCCCCACACTGGCCACTCTGAACACAGCTGCTGTAAATGTCAAGGAATAGCTTCTATTTGTATATCTCTAGCGTTGGAGATTGTTCACACCAGTTTTCGTTTAATGATGAAAAGCATGAAGCAGTTGGCTTGGGAATCACTACCTTCAGTTTGCAATCTGAGGATCTGTGGTTAGGTGATGGTACCCAGTCAGCAGCCTGGAAGTAGCAAAACTGAAACCTAGGAATCTTAGCTGTGAAGGCAATTTGCTTTCTATACTTGGACTGTTCCTTGCAGTCTTACTTCTGCTTGTCCTACTTAATCTTCCACTGTGGTGATAGGTACTGACCAAAACCAACTTGGGAAAGAAAGCAGTTATTTCAGTTTACAGGTTTACAGTCCACCTTTGAGGGATTCCAAGGCAGAAGCTGAGAGGCTGGAGCTGATGCCAAAACCCTAGAGGAATGCTGCTTACTGGCTTACACAGCTACTTCTAATATACAGTAGAAGTCAGCCTTCCTAAGGCCAGTGCCTCCCATAGTGGGCTGGGCCCTCCCTTGTGAATTAACAGTTAAGAAGACACCCATTGACATAGCCACAGGCCTTCTGAGTCTTCAGAAAGAGAATTTTCTTCAACTGGACAATTCTTCAGTTGGTTGTTCTCTTTTCCCAGGTGCCTCTAACTCATGTCAAGTTTATAAAAACTGATCATTATATGCATTTTGTTTTCTTTTTTCATCCGCCCCCACCTTAACTCAGTTCTCTACCATCTGTCTTCCTGCTACAACTCCTGGACTCCCATACACTGGCTTACCTATTATCTCTATGGTCGCAGGCACATTTTCTAACATCTCTGAGACTCAGAGGTATACGATTAATTTCCAAGTAGGACTACAGTATGTGTTAGATGAATACATGCAGAGAGATGATGAAAGAGAGGATTTAGAGAAACTACATGCGCACAATTAAAACTCTTCGATCTGGTTGGCAACCAGCAGACATTCCTTTTCTCCATTTTTAACAGTAGAGACTCAAAGCTTAAGATGGCCCATGTTTGTTCCCCCATTCACTTGAATCATCCTTATCATAGAACTGTTGTATCTGATTTATCAGGAGACCCTGGCTGTGCTGCTGTGATTATGAGCTGTGACCAAATGAGAGAAGCCTCATAGATGCGGTCGGAGTGATTAATAGCAGCCTGTCTCTAGAGCTGTAGGAGTGGCGAGTGATCTGTTGTGCCCTGACTCCCCTTCAATTCTGTATTGTCATTTGTGGATGTTTGGCCAAGCGAAAGCCCCTCCATCTCAGCACAGTGTCTGGCTGTGGGCCTTGGATTTCCTGGATCACCAAGATATATTCTCTGGGCACTGGCATTTACCCAGAGCAGAGTGTGAGCACCGGATGTGTGAGCAACTGCATGTCCGCACTTGACAGATTGCATCTCAGGACAAAGTGTGGGTCAGAGAAGGCTCGGCAGAGTCACGCCTGTGTATGTTCGTCGCTGCTACTGCAATGCTGTTGTCTGGAGCTTTTGTGAGGAGCCATCCATCAGTGGCTCCCCATGCCAAGCAATGTTAAGAGCTGAGTCAAGCCAGAGAAGGGACAGGTCTCATTTTCAAATGCTGTGGTTGCTGACAGTCACACGTCTTATGAAAAATGAAATAGTAGTCATTTGCTAAGCTTGGCATTTACCAACTCCCCTTCTGCAGACATCCAGGTGCTTATAGTCTTAGGTCAAGAGGATTAAAGAGGAAACAACAACCCCAACAACAAACAAATCCAACTCCGTGCTCTATTAAAGTTACCGCACCCCCCCCACCATGTCTTGACTGCTGCCATTGGAGAACTCACTGATTTTATTCAAGGGGAAAACAGCAGTGAAAATGGCTTATTCTTCCTCAAGCCAGCTCTTAAATAGAAAACAGAATTTGTAGAAGTGCAATCTGTCAGGAATGGGGAAGCTGAGGTCCTGCCCTGCTGGGCCAGCCTTCCTGATCTCACCCCCACCCCCGGTAGAGTTGGAAAAAACACTGCAGTTCCTATTTCAAATTACACAGTTGGATGATGTTTCTTTTGGCTTCAAGTAGAAAGGCTGGTGCCCAGAGCCATTTTTTGGCAAAAAATGCAATGCATGAAGTTTTTCTTTCCTTCTAACATTCTCAGCACCACTCTTAATCACTTTTCTTTTGATCGCTACCCAAGTTTCCCTAGACTGCTTTTTTTTTCCTCTTTGCCTCATCTTCTTGTGAACTCTGAGAACAATTTCTCTCTCTACTATGTGGATCAGTGTTTCACAACTGTAATGTGTATGTGAATCTGATAAACTTAGTCCTGTTCTGAGAACAAAATGCCCAAGACTCAGTAATTTAAATAAGTAAAGAAGAGATGTTTAACTCACAGTGTGGGAGGCTGGTAATTCAAAGAATATTGCACTAGGTCTAGTGAGGGCCCTCCTGGATACCGTGTATTATTGTGATAAAATTAACAGAGATCTTGCATAGAGAAGGGGAGATGGCCTGGAAAACCAGGAATCCAGAGGGCAGGAAAGGAGCCAGAATTACTTTTTTTTTTTTTTACATTGACCTCTTCCATGAGTGAACTTAGCCAGTGTTTATAGAGTTGTGTTATTTCTTTCCATCCCTTTTATACCCATCAATCTTTTTTACCTGATTTCTTCCCATTAGGCTCCACTACCTACCTCCCAATGATATGGCATCCTAACTAAACTCAGAATACAAGAACCAAAGGTGGACATACTTAAACCACAGCCAAACTATACATAGTATACATAAAACAAAAACTTGATACAGTAGTTCCGGAGCAGAGTCTGAGTTTGTATTTCTAGTATACTCCTGACAATGATGATGTGACTGGTCTACAGTCTATACTCTGAGTAGCAAAGCTATAAACCAAAACCAGGTGAAATCATCCAGAATAGCTGTGGAAATATTTAAGACAGGAAGGAAGTTGAAACAAGTGCTGAAATCCCTGGGGAAAAAATGATGACCAAGGCCTGAGCTCCTGCAGGTTATTTTAAGTATAGAAATTGAGAAGTGATTGCTCATGCTTCTAGCTTTGTGAGGCTCACACTCAGAAAACATCACCAGCTGAACACCTCAGTTCTGAATGTCCTCAGGGAAGTAGGACCAGATCAGACTTCATCCCACCATGATTGAAATGTTCCAGTAATGGGATTTTTGAATAAATTAGCTATTCATCGTGAAAGAGGTATTATAGATAAATACCATACCTCATTGCTATTCTAAACTGTCCACCAGTCATCTCTTTTAAGGAGAAAAATAGAAGAATTAATGTGATTCTGAACAGCGATCTGCTTAATGATTTCAAGGTTTTTATCTGAAGAGGATTTCAATAAACTACTTTAAAAGAAGTGGAAGGAAAAAAAAATGTGTGAAGGGCTCATATAATTGCTGAAAGGTTGGTTCTCTAGGACTAGAAATCAAGAAAAAGGGTGAATGTTATAGGGAGATGTTTAAGTACTTATTCAGGAAAACTAAATAGAAAATCAATCAGAAAAATAAAAAATTCATAAATCCAATTGCTTCTAATTGGCTTAGCACATAGTACAGAATTTCAAATGTTTTCCTGTGAAAAATTCAGCCTCTTGAAATGATGTCTCTTAGCACAGGAGAGGGTATTTGGGTCGCATTTTTTTTTTCTATCAAAGAACACTCAATGAGCCTGCTGCAATCCTCCAAAGGTTCAGACTGAAAAAACTCCTCATGGTGACTATTTATGGAAAAATTCCCACTAAAGATTTACTTGAGTCAAGGAAGAACACGTTTTCATGTCTAGTTCTTTAAATATTTATTAATTTTTACTATGTACACAGCACTAGACTGGGTCCCACAGGAAAGGCTCCATGTTGAGCAAGGATGCTTGGAAATTTGTGATTTTTTTTGAAGGGGAATGAGATGAGAGACTAATTAACTGAAGAACAAGATGGACATGAGCAATTTCTAACAGAGATCTCTTCACACAGCATGAGAGGAGAGATGGGGCTGGTTTCTGATGAAAGGAATTGCAAAGGTCTCTTGAAAGAGATGAATCTGACTTCAGTGGGTGTGGAGATATTTCACACAGAGGGGAAAACCCCACAACTCTTTGAACAAATGTCCAACAGAAATATGAGGTAGTCTCGGAGCATGTAGACAGACTTGAGGTTTAGCAAACTCTACATTGCGAAAAACTGAAGAAATACCATCAATTTCCATCCTTCATCTCTGCATCTCCATTTCCAACCTGTGTGGACATTGGGACTTTGTTTTGTCCAAACAAAAGCCTCCCACTATGGCCGGAGAGACAGTAGGTAGAGTACAGATGGCTCTTCCAGAAGCAACTGGAGCTGGATTGCCAGCACCCACCTCTGGCAGCTCACAACTACCTATAATTCCAGCACTACTGTATCGAACATTTTTGGTCCCTGAGGGCATCTGCATTGCATGCATATACCTCAACACAGGCACATACAAATAATTAAATAAAAAAGTAAACATTTTAGTAAAATATCCCAGTAAACATCCTTATTATTGACAAAGTAAGGTTGCCCTATTTGATTTGCTTAAAAAAATGTGTTTCTTTATTTTGTATTTGTTTAAGAAATAGAATTCAAGACATAGTAAAAAACAACTCTATGGAGCTGATGATCACCCCTCGACACACATCTCCTTTTTTTCTTGAGCATTTTCATTATTCCAGACCTTGCTCAATGTCTGTTTTTATAGTGGAGAAAAAGGAAAACAATCACATTATTTTTTAAGGCACACTCTTTACATGCACACATCCTTACCTGGAGAAATTTCTGGCATCTGAGTGAAGTTCCCATTTTAAGGCCAGAAGATTTACCAAAGACTACCCTGGGGGTGTGCCTGAGCATGACACAGAGAGTGTGTTTTAGAAATGCAAGTCCTCAGTTCTGATTCTATTTCTGCCTCTCAGAGCACTGACTCAAGGTCAAGCTGCTCTGCTTTTCAGAGCTGAGATATCTCTTCATGCAAACTGGAAGTGTCTGGTTATGACCAAGGCCAGAGTAGAGCACTGAATTCCTTTTGATCATTATAGAAAATGGCAGGTGTGATGTTACCCACAAGCAAAGCCATCTTCAGCACAGATGCAATAGACCTGGCTTGCCAGAAGGGCTCTGGGGATTACAATATAGGCTATGGGGTCCTCTGCCTGCTATATACCCCTGTTACAGCCCTTGACAACCTCATACCACTATCCTTGTCCAGTTCCTGCAGGCTGCAGTTGTCATCATAGCCTCTTAGGGGAGATTGCATCTTCTAGGAGACTTTGCCCCATGGGGAGCAGGTGGGGGCTGATCTTTTCTCACTCATTTTTCCAATTCACCAACATTCAGTGTTCTCCGAACATTCACATGGGTCAGTATGAGCCTGGTCTGTAGGGGATGAGTATAAATATTCTTGAATGAACTAAGAAATAAAAAGGGAAAACTAGGGGGGTAAGTGGGGGAGAGAGAAGGAGGAAAGAGCTTGTTAAAATTCACTGCACTACAACGAATAGACCAGCATCGGGGAGTAAAGGATGGTGTGTTCAAACTGAGTTGGCAGTCGCCAAGGAAGAATCAGAGCTCACACACACACACACACACACACACACACACACACACACACACACACATTAATAAGCTATGATCTTTCTAGAAAGAACAGAAGATAGCATAGGGGCTCAGTCATTCCTCCAGGTGTCAGCTTGGCTTTCTACACAGTGCTCGCTAATGTTTAACCACCATCACCAAGATCTTGGGGCCTCATGAACTTCACACAATAAATTTCCACAGACTGACACTCTTCTATGGCTCAAGAGAGAGTTTCATAGGATCGCTCACCTGCTTTACAAACTGGTTGCCTTTTACTAAGTAGGGTAGATGAATATTTTAAAATAGCCTTTCAGGAAAATAGAATAGAATATTCTATCGTAAGGCACTCTGCTTCTGTTTGCAATGCAAAATATTTGATGGGGCCTGGAATGGGAAATTCGAAAAGGCTCTGCTCATTTTTGACTTGGCTGCATCCTGGAAGTCCTGGAAAGGAGGGGGTGAGGTGACAGAGAGGTGAGGAGGCTCAGCAAGGGATTTGGAGCTCAGAGTAAGGAGCATCTATGAAGCATTTAGTGCAGCTAAAATAATGCCAAGCACCAGATACTGCTACCATGTTAATAATTCAAATGTGTTATGCAAGTGCGGTGTCGGGTATTAAATTGTCTCACTCAATCCTATCACCTCTGCCCTGCACACTCCTCTTGGTCTGGTTTTGCCAGACACAGCAATCGATTTAAAGTATGCATGTTCAAACACACAAAAAAGGGCTCATAGTTCTTAGATGATAAATTCCAGAATTGGGCAGAATGACTGCTTCCCCAGCTTTGGGCAATGGTCAGGCCAGTGAATGGGACTGCAGGGAGAATGAACTGGAAAGATAGTTCTTATCTTGGGGAAGCCTGAGCCATCAGAGTGGAGTTCTGGGAGGAGGAAGTCACTCTGGGATGTTTCTTTTCCTCTACTCACAGAATCTCCCTTTTGGAACTAGAGAGCTCTATTGTGTGCTTTGTACCGACTCTTCCTATAATCCTCTCTTGTCATTCTGATCCAGTGCCTGCAGCTGACTGGAACATACATACTGAGGAAAGAAAACATTTTCTAGGCAAAAAAAAAAAAAGAAAAGAAAAGAAAAGAAAAAGAAATGCTTTTCAGGTGCCTGTTGCAGTAGTAATGTCCTGGACCTCAGAAGAGCGTGAGGGCAAGGAAGGAAAAGTAAGTCTAGACTCAAATGCTGTCTAGCTGGGCAGCCCAACAGCTCAGCAACCTTTTGAATGTTATCCTTTAAATATTTATTCAGCATTTGTTTAAACGGGAGGCTGCGATCTGCCAGGTAAAAGGGCAGAAGGAGGTCATATTCATCAGTCCCACAGTTCTGTGTTAGTTCTCATCTCAAACATCTTGTTAACCCGTCATGGCGAGGCTCTGTAGTAAAGGCCAGGTTCTCCTATCTCCCGCTACCACCTTCCTCTTCCTCATCCTTTCTGTTATCACAGTCTGGACTGGCTTACCCTCCACTCACTCCCAAGTGCCTGAAGACTTCCAATGTATGTGGTGGTCATCTCAGGGAAGGGTTGCTTCTTTGTAACCACTTAGTACCAAACTACATTTAGATGGTGCTTCTAAAGCAGTGTTTCTTAGCCTGTGGATCAAGACCCCTGACGTCACATATCAGGTATCCTGCATACCAGATATTTATTTACATTGTGATTCTTAATAGTAGCAAAATTAGTTATGAAGTAGCAAGAAAACAATTTGATGGTCCAGTGGTCACCACGACATGAGGAGCTGTATAAAGGGATCTCAGCATTAGGCAGGTTGAGAACTACTCTAGAAGATTCTCCATTGGAACAGAGCCGAGCCTGTCACTCATCTCTGAGAAGGAGTGGTACATTGAAAAGATGAGCGAGTGAGCATACAGGGCTTTGTCCTAAGTTCAAGCTGGGCCACTGGAAGTTTCAAATGGGAGTAACATAGTTTGTATTCTAAAGAGGCTCCTGTGAACAGGACCCTGTGCTAGCTGTGATTGGGGGTCTGTAGCACTCAGGGCTGTCAATCTCAGAACCCCTCAATCTCTGCAAAGGTGTGGCTTTTTTTGTAGTAATCATTTTCACAGTGGTCACTTTGGCCTTTCTAATGCAGAGGGCCCAGGATAAAATGAAACTCAAGGTTCACTTAAGAATTCCACGAAAAATATCAGCCAGGTTGGAGCTGGTTTGAGCCCAGAGCCCATGAAGCCTGTCATATCTTTCCTGTTGTGAAATTCACTGTAGTATTCCAGCTGTTTCCTGTTTCAACATCTCTATTCTACACTTGCTGACCTTACTGTGCCCTTTTCTGTCTTGGCATGTGCTTACTGCTTTGCTGAATGTCACTGTCCTACTGGTGTGTCTCAATAATTCATGCTGAGCCCCCTTACCGGAGAGAGCTTGAAAAACTCAAATAGATAGTATATAATGGGAAATGCTTCTTGTTAAATGAATACGAACAATAATTAATCTCAAAGTCATAGGCTGACCTCGACTCCTCCATCCACTATTGGCCAGGCTTGCAGGAGCATATGGCAGTGGGGGGAGGGCGCTAGGGGCTAGGTGTGTGTGTGAAAGACAGGATGTTTCTGTAGTAGATGATACTCTTATTAAAACAGAGCCCTTGTCCAGGCTCAGGACCTACAAAGACTACTAAAAAAGACAACAGAGAGAGCTAGGAAGGTACCTCGGATGTTTAAAACGCGTGCTTCCTGCTCTTTTGGAAGAAGTGAGCTTGATTCCTAGCACCCACATGGTGGCTCCAAGCTATCTCTGACTCCAGTTTCAGGGAATCTCACACCCTCTTCTGACCTCTCTGGGCACCATATGGTGTGTATAGCATACATACATTCAGGCAAAAGATTTATACACACAAAAAAGGAAATAAATATATCTTTCAAAAGAAAAAAGAAATGTAATAGAGTCTTTTTTCCTATATTCAAAGGCTTATCAAGTTATTGGGGATTAGCTGCTTTCTGTTGTTGTAACATAATATCCAAGAATGAGTGATTTATAAAGAAAATAGGTTTATTTGATTCCACGCTTCAGAAGTTCCAGAAGTTGATGAGAGCATCTGGCTATCCCCACAACCCTCGATCCTGAACTCTTCCCACCATCATCCCTTATCATCTAATCAGTTCTTAAAGAGTCAGCTATTAAATCATCACTATAGTGTTTAAATTTCAGCATGAGTTTTAGGGGTTACCTTCAAATGACAGCAGAGAAGTAGGGTATAAAAAAACCTACATCAAGCTAGAAGGCATCTGTTGGGACCATCAGATGGGATAGGGAGCCCACAGGTCACCTGCAGCAGGGACTTGCAAAGGAGGCAAGAAAAAAACAAACAGAAAAACAGGCGGCTTTTGGTGATCAGTAAGACCAGGGCCACCAAGATGGGGATGTATCTGGCCTGGAACTGACCCTTTACATCAGACTTAATTAAATTAGTGTGGTAAGATATTTGCCCAGTAAGAGCAGTAATCCAGTAGAGGCACATTTTGAGTCTTAATACAACTGGAAGTTACCTCCCTTCTGGGAACAGGCATCATACATAACCCTTCTCCATAATATGAAATGTATACTTGTTCATGGTGGGAGGAGTGTATACTTTTCCTAGGGGGTAGGCGGCAGGGCTCCTTTATCTATTATAAGCTTTGCTTTCACTTCAGAACTCACTGTGTCTACTTGCTGTCTTACATGAGGAAAAGATGACCCAGCTACTGACAAGAAAATGTTTCCCACAACTCTCAAGCCCATTTGTTCCCCTCCTGGTACAGTCCAGAAGTCACCCTGCCTACACTGTCACCTGGACCATCACTTGCCTGTTGTCTAGACATGTTTCTTCATCTCTTTAAACCCCAGCTTTTTTCATTTGTAAGATTAGTACAATAGTTATGAGGCTCCAGTGTCACAGAGTTTTGTGGGGATAAAATGAGAGATCATCAGTTCTTGGCTCAGAAAATGATTTGACTTAATGTTTTCTATTATGAGCTGTTCCCCCTTTTCACTGCTGAGTTTTCAAGTCTCTGCTGAATAGGCAATCTAATCTCTCTCCATCCACAAGAGCCCTGATCCTTCTTAGCACTTGTGATTTCACTCAGGGTATCCCCATCACTCAGGTGTCTTCCTTTCTCTTACTTAACCCACTATGACCTTCATGAAACTATCTTTGATTTTTTTTAACCTCAAGACAGATTAGGAAGGCAGCATTGAGCACTAAAGCCCCCAGACCTCAGAGGGCAAACCCTCCGCCATCACGGAATTTGATGTTGGAAAAGTCTAATGCCTCTTTCCCAACCCCCTACTTAACATGTTCTTATCTCAGCTTACTTAATCACCATTACCCCTGCTTCCTTCTTCCTGCCCTGAAAGCTACTCAGCATTTGGCTCTCAGATCAAAGGAATCTTTCAACTTTTCTTTTGCTCCCCAGTTAGCCTCTCTCGGGCTACCTGGTCTTCTCATTGGCAGACTTCTCCAAAGAGCGCTGGGGAGTGCCTGCTGCAGTTAGGTATCTAATGCCCATCTCCCTCCATCACCGGAATGAATGCTACTACTGTTTAAAGATCAAATGTTTCCTGAGCGCCTACTGTATGTAGTGTGCTGACTACTAATGACTCAGTGGTCACCCAAGCGATTTGTTCTCTGTCTTCGTGAATTCTGTATAAAACCTCCCAACTGAAAATTGGGAAGAAGCTCCTCCAATTTATAGGCTCTTTCACAAGCTGCAAATACCTCTTAAAAAATAAAAAGAGATTGGGGGATTACCCCCCCCCCGCTCTAAATTGAAGTGAAAGGGTGATGGAATTTCTATAGTCAAAGAAAAATGGAAAGAAATATTCCATGCTCCTAATTTAAAAAAAAGGAAATATCACATTCTTTAGGAAAGGGTTGGAGGTTTGAGGGCTCAAGAGTCATACTGAGGTTGACTGTTTGTTTAGATGAGAGATTTATTTGAAGAGTTATCCATGCCATAGACAGACAAACAGACAGAAACATGGTGAGGACTCTGTGGCCAGTGCGGGGTCTTTCCTTACAAGTGTCAGGGGAAGTGTGTGTGTGGGAGGGTGTTTCTATGCACCGTGATTGCTAAGCCGACCATAGTACATCCTTGAAGTCAGGCCTCTAATCCGCTATGGGAGTGAGGAGGAAGGAGTCTAGAAACCGTTATGCTTCAACCAAAATGGAGATTTACAAAATGGCATGGTCTTGTTTAACACTTGGGGAGTGTGTAAGTGAGGGTCCTCTTTGGAAGGGTAAGACTCCATGTTTGCTTTAGTTTTAACTCTTTGACCTGCTTGCCACTTACTTCTCCCTAGCTACTGCTTATTCTACAAGGAACAGCCTGGTGCTTTGTGAGGAAGATGGGTGGTCCAGAGCATCAGAGCATCAGAGCCTTTATCTTCCTTGCTAGCTGACATGAATGTAAACAAAGCTCTTCCCTGAAGTTCCAGAGTTTCCCTTACTGACTTGTTAAAACAACCAACTTCTTGTGAAGTGGCACTGATTTATAAGTATCCCCCCTACTAAAATCGACCTTAAGAGTTTTCTAAGGCACCACATTGTGCATTTAAGAAAACTTCCGTCATCTGGTAAATTTGTTTATTTTCTCCCGGGGTGGTTAGGTTGTTTGCAGCTCCTCCAGCTGGTTTTGGTCGCCTAGTGGTCAATTCTGCTTAGCTCACTGCAGAGATCTCAGTATTAACACGTTCCAAATGGAATTACAATTGTTTCTCTTATTCCTAGTACTACTGGGTGACCCTTGTGAGTTAGAAATCCAAGATGTGCTCTTCACTCTCTTTTCAAAGGTTGAGCTGCTGTTTTTTACCTAAGTACTGTTAGAATGACTTTGATTCCTGCTGTGTGCCTCTTTTTACCTCCTTCTTCACTTACCTTGGCCCACATAATTGTGCCTTTATTACAGTGGAAAGCACTTGGCCTTCCTCACTTCTGGGAAGCCATGATGCCTGTTTTTGTCTTTTTTTTTTTTTAATTCCATTTCTTTGGGCTAGTTCTCTTTGTAGTTACTGTCCTGCCACTCCCCATCACTTTTCCTCAAGAGGATGGTGGGCTCCTTGGAAACGTGAGGAGGAATATGTTTCTGGAATGTCTACCACACTGTAAACGTTAAGTTAACTCCACTCACTATCATATTTCCAAATATACCTTGGTAACATTTTTTCTTTGCATCATGTTCTTGTTTCTCAACCACAAGGACACGAGACACATGAATGGGGAGCAAGGAAGATTTTATCAAGAGAAAGAGAACACTCTCAGCAAGATAGGTTGGGGTAAATAAGCTGTGTGAATCTATTGCTGTGGGTCTCTATATGTTTCCAATGATCTGACCTTTTTACACAGTTCCCCATGTTGTTGCGACTCCCTAACCATAAAATTATTTTCATTGCTACTTCATAAGAGTATTTTGCTACTGTTACAAATTGTAATGTAAATATCTGATATGAAGGATATTTGATACTAGACCCCTGTGAAAGGGTGGTTTGACCTCTAAGAGGGTCCTGACCCACAGGCTGAGAATTCCTGGTCTAGCGCCTAAGTGAGGAAATAGGTCTGATTGGTTTGTATATATACAAATTAGATGAAAGTAAGGCTAAATCCAGAGAAAGGCCACCAAACCTAAAAGGGTTCTTTGTGAGATTTACAGTGGGTTTCATTCCTCCTACATGTTATATTGTTTGTGGGGAAGCCTAGAGGAAGAAGTAAGTCTTTGGTTGTCTTAAGGTCTGGAGTGCAAAGTAAAACACCTTATATCTCATGATTCTTATAAAGGAGCTAAAGTTGACATTTCCATGTTTAGGTCTAGAGAGCTGAATGCATCTGTTCACTTGTCCACAGCACAGAGAAGACATATTACCACGACTAGCCAGGAATGGGGCCCTTTTCACATGTTTCATTTACAGGGTTCATCTACCCAGTACTTCAATCACCACCCCACTGTGAATTTCCTCTCAGAAAAATGTCTGGCCTTTTATTGGACTCCAGCATCCTGTAAACCTGGTCCCTGGACTCTGCCACCCTCTGCACTAGCTCACATCTGATGACTGTTAACTGAACTTTTGTGCTCCTTGGCACCGGGTGCCACCTCCTTCTTCCTCACCTAAAAGACTCCTTCCTCTTCAAGGCTCGGTTCAGGATCCTTTTCCAGAAGCCTTCATTTCTTCATTTCCTTCTCCTCCTTTGCTTCTCCAAGTGTCATCCTGCATCCTACTGACTCCAGCAGTGATTGGTGAAGTGTTTCTCCGGGCACATTCAACAGTACAACACCACTCACAGTGCTGAGCCCTATCGGGTTACAGTGACCTGGTTTTGCCTGATAACTTCACCAGTATTTTGGGAACAGATATATCCTTCAGACTTTATTTCAAGGGGGACTTTGGTGTCTATATTAGTTTTCTATTGCTGGCATTACAAAGTGTAGCAACTGAAGTGAATTTCAGAACCGTTATGGAGATCTGAAGTTCAAAATCAGGGTTTCAACAGGGCTGGTCTCTTGCTGACAGCTCTAAGGGAGAATCCTTTGTTTCTTTCAGTCTTTGGTGACTCCAGGGGTTCCTTGGCTAGTGGTTGCATGATACTAATATTTGCTTCATTTCTTTTATGTCTTTTCTGTCCTCACAAGTACCCTTGTTATTGGACTCAGAGATCAATTCAGAATACTCTAATCTCAAGATATTACCTGTGATTAGAGTCTGAGTTGAGTGTTCTTGGGTTTGTGTCCAAAGAGTTGATTGATACACAGATTCATAAAGATTTCAAAGTAGCAAGGAAACTTTACTCAAAGAAAAGTGTACAGACAGTACAGCTCAGAAAGAAACACAATGTCAAGGATTAATAGAAAACCACATGAGTGTAACTATTCCAGGGTTCAATTATTGTATGGTGATTCCTTTAATTGAGTGTATATTAGTAACTTTGCTATAATGAAACACCAGGACCAAGGCAACTGATAAAATGAAAAGTTCCTTCTGAATTTACAATTCCATAGGGTAATAGCTCATGGGTGATGGTAGAGTAGATGCTACAGATGGCCTGTGGCTGAAGTAGCAGCTGAGAGTTCCCAACTCAAAGCACAAACAGGAGGCAGAGAGTACAATGGGCAATGCACATGACTTTGGGAACATCAAAAGTCCCCAGGGACATATCTTGTTCAACAAGATCACACCTCCTAAGTCTTCTCAAACAGCTTCACCAACTTGGTGGCCAAGTATTAAATTATATAAGTCTATGACAGACATTCTTATTCAATCCACCACAGGGTTGGAGAGATTGGTTTTTACAGGATGGATAGTAGCACCTGTGGTTCTCTGTTTTGGATTATCTGTTTGGATTATGTAAGCCTTGATTCACTGTGTCTGGGCCTTCCCATGATACATCTGATGGGTTTTTTTTCTTTGGGAACAGATGTGTGTGTGTGTGTGTGTGTGTGTATGTGTGTGTGTATGTGTGTGTGTATGTATGTGTATGTATGTGTGTGTATGTATGTGTGTGTATGTGTGTGTGTATGTGTGTGTGTATGTGTGTATGTATATGTGTGTGTGTATGTATATGTGTGTGTGTATGTATGTGTGTTACATATTTTTTAAATCAGTTCCTTGGGAGTTTCATGCAATGTGTTTTGATTATATTCACTCCCTATTTCCCAACTGTTCCTTACGCACCCAAATTGGTATCATATACTTTTAATCCTTCAAGACCAATTTATGCTGCCCAAATATTCTTGGATGTGTAGGTTTCAACTGGAGAGTGGTCAGCTTACTAGGAACTACATTCTTAGAATTGTTCCTACCTCTCTCATCAGCTGACAATGATGCATCTGGTTTGAATCAAATGCATACCTAATTATAAGTAGAGATTCTCTAAAGGTTCACACAAAGGACACAGTTTGCCTTATTGGCTTGCATCCAAAAGTGGTGTAGCCTGGATTGACCCATTGCTTATAAGTTCCAGGTGTGTTTCAGTAGAAATGGACATTACCCAGGGACCACTAAATGAATAGCTTACTTCCATTTTTAAAAGCAGGTATGTGTAGCCTGGTGCAGGTGAGAGTTGCAGGTTGCCATCAGATTGCTATATGTATTGTCAGAAGACTACTATGCCAATCTCTATGCTTGCCTGTCACAAAGAGAATAAGCTCAGTTATATCTTCAGCTATCCCCTTTACAATCAGAAACAACAACAACAACAAAAAAAACCTATCACAATCTCAGGTTCCAAAGATTAGGAGAAGGTATATTTTGAGAGGGTTCACTACCCAACTGTGCAGACCGGGTTGTGCCCTTCTGTCTTGCTGTGAGGTACTTTTGTGTGAAGCATTGGCTTTCACACTGTGCCTTGCCCTGAGTGACTCCATTTTACAAAGCACCGTTTGGTTCATGTGCAGGCAGAATGACTCTGCATCTCATTTATGCATATGTTTACCATCTGTCCAGCAGCAACCACAAAGAACTTATAACTGATATTTTTTTCCTACAAATAAAAGAATACTGCCAACAAATATAATAAAGTAGATCAGAAACACATGGGTACATGGGCATATTAAAACCACATGGGACAAACAAACCAGGCTTCTGCGCTTACCAAACCCACCAGACCAATGGAGAGTACAGTATCCTGAAGTAGAATTCCATAAAGGAAAGATGGCAAGCAAAGCTGAGCTGGCTGGGTTGTGGTATCTTGTTACAAAACTACACACATCTGGGAACAAGATCTTCATTGAGAAAACACCTCAGGAGATTGGGCTGTAGGAAAGCCTGTGGAATATTGTCTTGGTTAATGATTGATATAGGAAGGCACTGTGGGTAGTGTCACCCTTGGTAGATGGTCCTTGGTTGTATAAGAAAACAGGCTAACCAAGCCATGGGGATAAAGCCAGTAAGTAGTTGTTATGGTATGAATGAGAATGGCCTCCATAAGCCTCCATGTTTGAATGCTTGATCCTCATTGGGTGGAACTGTTTGGGAAAGATTAGGAGGCGTGGCTTTGTTGGAGGCGTGTCATGGGGAAGGACTTTGAGATTTCAAAAGACTTGGGCCATTCCCAGTGGGCTGTCTGCCTTCTGCTTGCCATCTGAGATCTGAGCTCTCAGCTGATCCTGCAGCCAGGTCTTCACGCCCTCATCATGAATTCTAACCCTTTGGAACTACAAGCCCAATTGAACTTCTTGTTTTATAAACTGCCTCCGTCATGATGTTTTGCCACAACAATGGAAAAGTGGCAAAAACAGCAGTGTTCCTCCACAGCCTTCCAGGCTGCTGCCTTGAGTTTTTGCCCTGCTTCTGTCAGTGACAGACTATAAACTGTAAGCCAAAGTAAACTCTGTCCTCTCCAAGTTGCTCTTGGTCATGCTGTTTATCACAGCATTAGAAATCAAATTAATATGGCTGCACTAGTGAGGGGCACAGTGACCTGTCATGAGCCCACTCTATGTGGTGTGTGTGTGGTCACAGGACTGACAGGTAGAGAATTCCTGTTACTGAGGATTCGGTTTGTTCTCACAGCCTGACATTCTTCACTCTGATATCTCTCCAGCTATCTTTCCTTTCAGACCTGGACACGCGCCTCTCAACAGTCCTTTGCCTCTGTTGCAGACCTCAGTCTCTGTAGCTTTGGTTTAATTCCCCTGCCTCTAGCAGAACTCTGACTGGCTTCAGTAATATGTCACCCCTAATAGTGACTTCCTCTGCATCTGCCTCAACTAGCTCCCTGCCTCCAGCTTTAAGTAGTCTTTAACATCTACAGATTCTTTAACTGTCTTTGTAGTAATTCTATAGTGTATGTGAAGTGTCATACATGTTGTCAGAGATGATATTAAGAATTAGGATAGAAAAAGAAGAAAGCATGACTGTGGATAGTCACAGTGTCAAGGGACATTGTGATTGCCTGGTAAATTGTAACCAGTGAAACCAGCATAACTTGTGAATTTATCATTATTCAATATGTTCTGATATTATGTAAAGACACAGGGGTGTTTTTGGCATCGAGTATTTTGGATTCCAGGACACTTTCCAAAATGTCCTGGGATTTTTGGATACTCCAGTTATCAGTCTTACAGAAAATTCATGGTAGTCTCGGTCACTTGATAGTTATTAGGTTATTAGTCACCAATGATTAGTCACCTTCTGTCTGGGTGATAGTCACGACCAGATGCGTTCTCGTTCCTATTCACTGCTTTATGGATGCATGACTCATTTCTCTGCGTTCCTTTCAGTGTGAAATTTCTGAAATCCTTTAAATCTCTCATCTGAGATGCTGAAGATGTCAGAGGAGGCAGCTAATAGGTTTCCTGCTCCTTCTGGGCCAACCCTCGAGATAGAAAAGCCTTGATTACTTAATGATGAGCAGTCAAATATGAACTTCTGGGAGGGAGGAAGGTCAGGTTCTTTGGGGTTCAGTTTCCAGGGCTCTGAACTCAGATTGTACTTTGATGTCTGAAAGTTTCCAACACCAGCTTCTCTGCAAGCTTAGATGTGTAGGTTGAATTCACAAAGAAAAGTTTCATGCCTGCTGTGGACCCCCACTGGGCTATACAGGAGGACCTTCAGCAGAGACAAGGGTGGCTGGTGGGGGGAATGGGTGTGTGTGGGGGAGTCTACGAGCCTCACAAACAAGGGCATGAAGGAGACTGGCATCTAGATGGAGAGAGAGTAGGCTTCTGTGCATAGAACAGGAGGACTTGTCTTTGGGAATGGAGGAGCAGGGGCAGTCTGTTAAAGGCAGCAGCATCTGGAAGAAGTTCCAAAAGAGGTGGGTGAGGTAGGAGTAGAACTTCCAAACTGTGTCTTTTTTTTTTAGAACTGAGAGCAGTGTTTCTTGGTAGACCCCTTGCCTGACCTGCACATGGTACTGAGTTTGCTTTAAACCATGATAAAGCATAACTGTTTTGCTTTTAGGGAAATAGTTCAAAACACTATGAAAAAGTGAAAAAGAACGCTGCCAGGCAGTAGTGTCTCACACTCACATCTTTAATCCCAGCCTTCCCGATGCAGAGGCAGGCAAATCTCTGAGTTCAAGGCCAGCCTGGTCTACAGCGTGAGATCCAGGACAGCCAGGGCTACATAGAAAAACACTATCTCAAAAGAAAAAAAAAGTTAAAAAAAATCAGAGAGAGACAGAGAGAGACAGAGAGAGACAGAGAAAGGAGAAATGGGAAACCAGCATGAGATGCCCCTGCAGTACCCAGGAGTTTGGCAAACTAAGAACTGAGGAGCTGGTACAAACTGCTACGGGTTGTTGATTTATTAACTTATGTGAACTTTAAAGGGAGAGAAATCTCAAATCAAGCCAAATGGAAGAGCCTGGGAGACATTTGAAAGCACAGATTTTTTTCTTTTTTTTCAAGATGAGCTTGCTTTGGGACTTGCTGACCTGCCTTAATGTCGTGAAATTCAAATTGAAATGCCCAGCTGTTTGTTAGAGATGCCTGGTGGCTGCCCTGTCACTGCTGCTGGTTTGTTCTGTCACGCGCTGGTCTAACAGGCTGTCTCTTGGGGAGACAGCTCCCTGTTACTGCCACAAAAGCTTCCTTCGTCTTATCTTGAATGTGACCTTTCCCTTAATTTATAATATCTACTCTAGAATCTTTCATTAGGGTAGTATCCATTTTCTACTCTCTGGTAGCAGGAAGAAGGTCAAGACGACACATTTATTTGTTCGACAGATGTTTATCAATCATTTTTGAGCCAGGCACTGTGTTAGGGCTACATGTTCAAGAACAAATACAACAGACACGATCACTATATGGTGGGGCAGATAAATGACAACTAAGGGTGCCATGCATAAAGAGGAAGGGCAGGATTCTTAGCTGTGTGATGGGAATTCTGGAGCGCCCAAAGGTACAGCAAGCATTATAGTAAGATCTTGCCGGAATTTGTGAGCCGGTCAGAATTGATTCCGTCTCATTCTAACTTAGCTTATGAGACATTAATAATTATAAACCCACTTATCTGTTTGTTAATTTTCATGTGAAATTAGATTATCTGTCACGTAGACCAAAGATTGACAGCCTAGAGGTGCTGACTCATGCTAAGTAAATTCCCAAGGCATAAATATATGCAAGCCAGCATGCCGATTTGCTAATTTTCTATGAGAACCAGAGTCTGTCTGTCAAGCAGACCTGAGATTGACAGCCTGCCCTCTTTCTGAAGAGTGGGCTCCCTGGGAAGCTTAATTATCCTAGTGCTTCGTGGTGAGCCTGGAATCAGAGTCAAGAACAAACAGTTACATGACCTGCAGATTTATGGACCTCAGCCTCTATGTCGGATGTACTCGTCTCTCGTGGGGGCAGGCTCAGTGGGCTTGTCAAGCAAAGGAGCAATGTGGGAGCACAGGGTGACCTCCACATCTGTGTTGCAGAGCTCATTAACCCGCCTGATTCTTACACGCCTCTTCTTGGACTTAATGTGTTTACTACATAATTTTATAAAATCCACACTGTGTTGATTTAATAGTTTAGTTCAGTTGTTTACATTCCGGTGTGACTTTTCTGCTGTCTTTAGGCCTCTCTACATGGACAAGCTAATTTGAAATCGTAATGTTTGGTTCCCCAAAGCACACATGCTTTTAGTCTCCAGTGTAATAGTGTTGACAAATGAGACCTAGATGGAGGTGGCTAGGTCCTGAGAGTTCGGACCTCACGGAAGGAATAATGCTATTCTAGTCAGAGTTGGGTGGCTGTTGCCAGAGTGGATTCCTGATAAAAATGAGCCTGTACACCTTCCCCCCATCATGCATACAAGCCATCTCATCCTTCTGTGCTCTGTCATGGTATGTTGCAGCAAGATGATCCCTTGAAAGGCATGGACTCTTGACCCTAGGCTGCTAGTCTTTAGAGCTATAAGAAATAACTCTCTTTTTCATAAATTACCCAGCCTCAGACATTCTATGAGGACACTGCAAGACAGGCTGAGATGCTGGATTGTCACAACCATAGGGATTGTGAGGAAAGTGGAATGTAAAGCCACACAGAACTAGGGGAAAGGCAAGAGTCAGCTTGGGATATCAATTAAGGTGTCTTATCAAGATAAGAACTCACACCTTCAGACTTCCTGTTCCTTTCTATTTGGACCAGTGTAGGCCTTGTTACACACTCCCAGGCTCTAGCTCTTTGTATATTCAGTCCTTCCTGCTCAGCCACATACTTAGAGTGTGGATAGGAAGAAAGCCTTTGTCTTATTTTGTGTTCCTATAACAAAACCACAAACTAGTGTAAATACTTGAGATCTGTTTGTTTCTTTATTCTAGAGGCAGGGAAGTTCAAGAGCCAGAGGAAACATCTGGTATTGCATCCTAATGTGGCACAAGCCATCACACGGGGACAGAATGAATACACATGGAGAAGATCAACACAGTACCTGTGACAGCTCATATTGATTCCCAACTTGACAGGATCTAGAATCAATGAGAAGAGCATTTTGGACATGCCTGTGAAAAAGTTTCTAGAAAAGGCTGAATGTGATCACAACTATTCCATGGGTTGTCCCCAGATGAATGAAATATATGAAGTGGTCAGACACCAGGGTCCTCCACACCCTGCTTCCTGACTGTGGATACAATGTAGATAGCTGTCCCCGTTCTTGTTGCCAAGTCTTCTCGGTCATAGTGAACCATAACTGTGAGCCAAAGAAACCCTTCTTTCCTTAAATTGCATATGACAAGTTTCTTATCATATTAACAAGAAAAGTAACTAATGCTTACCCTCAAATCATCAACTGGTTACCTCAAAAGGCCTCCCTGTCACATTGGCCATTACATTTCAAGATGATGAGTTTTGGAGGAGACATTCAAGCCATCACACAACCCCAAAATATACACATCCTAATCCCTAAAACCTGCAAATGGAATTTTGCTGTATAAAGGGACCTTGCAGATGTGATTAAGTTAAGAAATATGCTGAGTAGAGAAAAAGGCTGTGGGTTCTCTGGATCTAGTGCAATCACAGCGGTCCATCTCAGAAAAGGAGACAACATGGAAAGAGGTAAGGATATAAAAGCACAGACCAAAGATTTAAAGATGCTATTCTGCTGGCTTTGAAGATGCATACAGGGATCATGTTCCAGGAGCGTGACAGCCATTAGAAGCCAGAAAGGGCAAGAAAACAGATTCTGTCCTGGAGCCTATGGAAGAAACACAACCCTGGTGATAGTCTAGTTTTACAACACATAATGCAGAACTGTCGTATAATACATTTGTGTTGTTTTATGCCATGTTTGGAGTTGTTATAACTGATGGGAGAAAATGGGTGCTGTTAGCTTCTCTCGTCTCCCAGACCCACATGGCAGTGTCCACTCTAACTTCCGGACTCTGATCACTGTACACATTGGAAGTCCTCTGTGGGGAGGGGGAGGGAGTTAAGTTCTCAATGTTTGCACAGGACAGAGTATTATTTCTTATGAATGGTGCAGCAGCATTGAACTACCAGCTCACAGTTGCCAGTGTGTAAGGGGTAACTTCATGCCATGGACCACAGATACAGTGTGGTCACCCCAATCTGACACAGCCCCTCTGCAGTGCCGATGAAGATGTGGGATTCCTTTGAAGCTACTTGTTTGGATCAGCTCTATGGGGAGCCTGAAGCAAGATGAGAAATAGGTCCAAGATTCTCATCATGATGCAGGTTTCATATCAAAATGCACAATCAACTGACTGGAACAGGAAATAATTAATCAGGACATTACAAAGTAGTTAAGTATAATTAATTCATACAAAAGAATGTGAGTGTGTGCAGTTTTAGCTGCCAGAGTGATTTTATTTCCCTGCAAATTTAACTCAAGATAAACAAACATCAGTATAATCTTTTCATTTTTTTCATGAATCATGGGTTATTACTTTCTTTTTAGTTATCTAAAATATTTGCAAATTCATATACAAACACCTTACAAGTTGGTCACATATTTCAAAAACAACTGTATGCTCTTGGTATGGGAATAACTCTGAAAGAGAAATTATATTTTAGTTATATTAATGCCACTTTGTGTGTGTGTGTGTATGTGTATATGTGTGTGTGTGTGTTGGAAGAAAACTATACTATGGATGCCAAATAAAATCTGGAGGGAAGTTTTTATTTCTGTGCAAACAACTTAAAATCTGAGCAAAATGCATAAAACATTTATGCTGTAAAAACATCATTGGAGATAGTGCCTTGATCCCAAGGGTAAACTTACTGATATTGTGTAGATTTTCCTTTCCTCTTATCCTAGCCTCCCTCCCCCAACTTTATCTAGAGCTGAGAGCTCTTTACAAAGGAAGAGGTAAAAAACATAGAGCACCCTGAGTTGGCAGCAGCAGTATTATTGGTCTTCAACCCAATTCTCTTGTCATCGTTGGGACTCAAAAAAGCCAAAAAAGCCATGCCCTATGCAAAGGGTTTTATGTAGAGGTGGCAAAATTCATCATGCAGGAGTGTAGGGGAATGATTTCCTCCCCTTGGCAGCTTTAGAGAGCACCGTGTGCTCTGCTGAGCTGGAGAAATAGAACTAGGTTGGTGTGATGAACGATTATTGTCTGGAAGTGCAGATCCATCAAGGCAAGAATGGGAAAGGCAGGGTTCAGACAGCTGGCAATGGACCAGTGGGCTTCTCTCTTCCTGATGGATATCTGCAGGGTCTTCATTTACTTCCCAGATTCACCTGATCACAAATTATATACAAAGGGCTTCTCTTATCACCTGGATCATACAGGAGTGTCATATTATGTGGCAAATACAGTGGAGTTCCAGTTTCTGGCCCCACCCACAGTGCACAATGTTCATTTCCTTTCTTGCAGCTGGAATCCGTCTGGTACCCAAGAACTTTGCTTTGATGTCTTTAGTCTCTACCTTCACTGTAGGATGCACCTTTCAAGATAAAAGCTCTGACCTACCTGTGTGTTTTAAAATACATTTAGTGGGTCACAACCAGAATTTTTATTTTATTTTTTGTACAAAGAAATAGAATAGAAAAGAAAGTGCCAGAGTATGTCACACCTGGCAGCAATGATAGTGTTTCAAAGAAAATGTGTCTTAATCTATGTATGCTTCCTTACACACATTCACTTACACACTTACAAGTTGAATTTACATAATGGAAACTAACTTGTGATGAGCCAAACATTAGAACATTTCTGCTGTTCTGTGGGTCGTCCCATTGTATCACTAATATTATCACACGTGGTCTGCACAGTTAGTCTATAACTAGAGGAAAATAATGGGGACAGGCAAAAAGATGGAGACATTCAGAGACACATACATAAAGACTACTCTGGCCTCTACATCTGCTTCTGACCCTGCTGAGGCTTCTATATCTACCTCATAGACATAACTCTCCCTGAATGCCTAGAACAAGCCTTTTACACTTTTTGCTGTACTTGTACAAGTATGAGTTTCTATATGCCAAAGGAGATGTAACTGGTAAACTAGGGAGTAAGTAAGTGTCTTAGAATGAACACAGAAGTAGATTGTGTGGGGAGAAGGAAGAGCCTAATGCTTCAGTAACACAGCTCTTTTGTTGTGCTAAAATTAATAGAACCCAAATACATGTACTACATCACTGACAACCTCGAGCATGACCACTGAATGGGAGCTACTTGCAGTCACATGCTGTATCTTTGCTCTGTGTGTTTAGATATTCATCGTATGTACTCAGGACTGTAAGGCAAGGGTTCTGTTATAGAAATTCTTGCAGTCTCTGTCACCTCTTTGTTTCTGGTTACCCTAAACAAAGGCTAGTACAATGCTGTTAGTTTACATGTGGCTCTGAGGGCCCACTATTCCTATGTCATGGCAGGGCACACTGAGATGTGAACAGAAAGTGTTTTCCTTCCCTGTAATTGAAAGCATCAAATGCTGAACAGGAGGCATTGCTAGCATCTCAGACTCACCACTTTAAAGGATATTTGGGGGGAGTTTTAGAATGTTGGGCAGTCATAGCAATAGTAGTGAGCATGAAGAAAGTTAAGCAATCACCAGGAGCTAATAACAACCAGGTATTACATACTTCCAGACAGACATACAAAACACCCCAAAGTTATCCATGTATATCCGTACAGTGGCTGATTCCCCCTTACAGGAATTATGGGAAAAAAAGACATATATCAAACAATGTTGCACAGATCCCTTGAAGTGAAACTTGTGGCACAATGTGGGACTCTCACCTACCATGAGACCTAGTTTCTTTAACAATAACAAAATGGGAAATAGCTATAGGCCTTATTTGGATCTTAAGAAGAAAATAACTTCAAAAGGAGAAAAAAAAGGTTATGAATAGGAGAATAAGAGAAATGGAAATCCTGCAATGCTATTGACATATTTATTAATATTAATTTTAGAGAGCTGTGATGATTTTAGGGTGGGATGTTAATATAATAGTATTTTTTTAAAAAAAAAATATTACTTTTCTTTTTACAGATACAGCCCCAAATATTTACTGATGAAGAGGGACAGCTGGGATTTGCTTCAAAATTTATCTGGAGCAGAGAGGGTGTGGGTAGCGGACAGAGTAGACAAGAGGGCCCATGCATTGAGAGTATGGGAGCCGCACAAAGCATGTATTCAATTCTCCTGGACCTGGTTGACAGTTTCCTAATGAAAAACTTCAGTGTCTATTTTGCTGAGGTATTTGTTCTTCTAACAAGCTTATTTTGAAATCATATTGCACATCAGGTATCGGTGTGGAATACCAGAAGGTCAGATGTTCCTAAGATTCCAATTACATATCTTTGAGATGAATAACTATTTTAATTGCAGATTTTTTTATTCTCCTAACCTGAAGATTAATAACACTTCCTGGAGGAAAAGAGATAGGGAGAAAGAAAAAAAAAACCACCACATTAAAATTATATACTGATTTTTAAAGACATATCCTGGGTTTAGATTATCCATACTCTGTATCTTAGAATCCAGAAAGAACAGTGATTCTTCTTGTTCTCCTTTGACTCTATAGTAAATCTCACTATTTATGTATTCATTTTTTTCATGTGTCAGAATGTAGCCATCAAGTTGAATGGGGCCAATCTGCTCTTACTGCCACCAGGCCTGTCAGTCATGGGAAAGATGCGGCCGCAGGAAGTCACTCTGATATGCTCTCCAAGAAGACAGCTGTAGAAACCATGTTGCAGCTGGTGTAAACTGCTTCCCAGAAGCCAAGGGAGAGTCAACGGTTTGAAACCAAAGCAGCCTTCCTTGGCACTGTGGGAACAAAGGGGCGCTTTGAGTCAGAGGAACTGGCTTGATATCAACAGGGTGACCTTGGCTAACTTTTTTTTTCCCTTTCAATTCCTGTGTGGCTAACGGGTAAAGTGTGTTTGAAAGGATCTGCCACTTAGTGCTGAAAGACATAAAGAAACATTAGCAAATCCAAAGTACTTAACAGAGGGTTGGGATGCCGTAGAAGCTTGTGGAGTGATTTGAAATGACCTTCTGGAGCCGGAAGTGAGTGTCCATCACTCTACACTTGGGGTAGAAGTTTTGTTCCAGATTTCTAAAGGGCACTTGCGATTACTGGTCATTCTATAGAGCTATCATTCGCTGAATTCATAACCAAAGAGTAGGTTGTATCTCTATCAGTGTCCTGTGAACCAGGTTGCTAGAAGTACAAACATTTATGTCTCACATTTCTGACATTGGGAAGACATAGGTGTGGCAGCTGTTGTGTCTGGTTATTTCCCTATTCTTGATTTGTAGACAGCTGTTAGAAAGACCCCACTCTTATAACCCAGTCCAAGTCCCAAAGACCACAGGCCCGGTATCATCATAGTGGGGATGAATCTGAATTTGGAGGAGGAACACAAACATTCAGTTGACGGTAGGCTGTTTCCACCCTGACTTAGGGCACAGAAAACCCTGGGACTTCCTCAGATCTTTTTCTGATAGGATTCACACACAGCAAAGAAACATCTCTGTGGCCTGAGTGGTCATAGACAGGGATGACAGGGATGCTGTATTTGTCTAAAAACTTAACACACAGTAGGTACTCGTCAAGTAGACTCAGTGACCGTGAGAAGAATGACAAGAATCTTAGAGTCCACAGCTTGACCTGTACTTTATTACTACTAGTAATAATGGTGTGGGTTTTTTTCTTTTCTGAGGATGCTTACACAGTATTAGCTTTGTATCCCCAGGGGATGCTCTAAATCACAGGTAGTACTAAATCATATATGGGTTTTCTTTTAATTGAAACACACCTATAATAAAGTTTATAAAGTCAGCATCATAAGAGACTAATAAATAATAGGCTAATTATAACAATCGCTGTAATAACAGTCATGCCATCTCTGTCTTTGAATGTCTTATGCGGTAGTCAAGCCTTTGGTGATGTTGTGATGTGGCGCTTACCTGAGAAAATGAGGAGCAGAGAATACAATACATGGATGAGGCTACGCACAGAAAGATTAACTGAGCAAAACACTGCAGAGCCATAACAGTTAACTTGGCAACTCAGGTGGCTACTAAGCAACAGGGAGGTAATGTATACAGCTTGGAAACACTGGACAAGGGGTCATTCAGTTGTAACCAGGATGTTGCAAGATGTCATTACATTACTCAGAATAGTATGTAATTTCAAGCCTTTAAATTTTTGTTATTCTTTAAGTTTTCCATCTAGCATTTTCAGAAAAGAGTTGCCCACAGGTCAACGAAACCACCATGGAAACTGAGACCATAGATGAGAGCAGGTAGGAATTGCTGAACACCCTCCATGTGTTATGATTTTACCACTTCAGGAACACGGCAGCTCCAGACTGTATTCATTTCCATCTCCAGACCTTTGGCTGGGACCCAGGCAGCACAGTGGAGCCAGAAGCAAAAAAGGGAGGTGATTTCTAGTTGTCCTTTTCCCCAAGCATCTGGTGTCCTTGAGTCTTTAAGACCTGGGTCTTATTGTCAAGCTGTCATAGCAGTGGCCATGTCAGGGTTAGGGTTAGGGTTAGAGTTAGTGCAACCCCCTGGCTTCCCTCTGTGCCTTGCTCCACCTGCTAGATAGGATGACATGGAAGGGTCTAGGAAGGGCTAGGGCATGTGCCCATCCTGTTGGCATACAGGAAGAAGAGGGAAAGGGATCACTAGGGCATCTTCTGTTCTTCCCAGGAAAGAAAGCAAGGACAAGTTCACATCTAGATCAGCTGGTTTTCCATTTCCTTCCTTTGGGCAAATTGTTTGTCTGTCTGAACCTGTATTTCCTTATGTGTATGAATGATGGAAGAGGCAGAAATAGCAACACATGCTCTTAACATTCCAAGCAAACAAGCTAAAGGTTAGCTTCCCAAATCCTACCCCTTTGAAGACTGATGGATGAGATTTGCTGTGTTCGCCGTAGACAACGAACTGAGCAAGGGTTGAGGACTATAGAAATCCTGCCACACTGTGCCAAAGTAATCCCATAATGACCCACAGAGGAAGGGTCTGGAAGAACAGTTGCAAACTCGCTGTTGATTTCTACTCTTCAACTTTCCCAGAGAAACAGAGAGACCAAACAAAACCAGTAAAGAGCCAGAATAGGTAATGTAAATGAGCCCAGGGTGCCAGGGGTTTGTGTAGGTAGCATTAGCATTATTTCTTGCTTCCAAAAAGATATGTTTTTCCACTTGCTGGGGAAGCCCCTGTGGGTATATGTTTTGTTTTCTTGAATTTTTTAGATTCAGAGGTATAGAGAAATACTTCTGTAGTTACCATAAGCACAACACTGAAATACATGCTCAAATAGCAACTATAGAAGGACCCATGGAGATCATCCCTTCTACCAAGGGGCCAAGGATATACAACTCCAGCTTAACACAGGGGGAAGGGTCATACAGGCCCAGTACAGCCAGCTCTTGTTGTCTGTTTATTTTTGATGCTATTGTTTTTTTTTTTTTTTTTTTTTTTTTTTTTTTTTTTTTTTTTTTTTTTTTTTTTTTTTTTTTTTTTTTTTTTTTTTTTTTTTTTTTGCTGTTTTTTTGCATAGAAGCTGGAAATTAGGTATTTTCCACATGCAGGATCTTTTCTGTTTCCTGTTTGTTTTTCTACTTCACTTCTTTTAATATTCATATATATGCATATATATGTATGTATGTATATTTAAATTCAAACAAACCCTGCCTACCTGCGGTGTTAGTATGTAAACATCGCCCTAGCTTGACTTCTGGGTGTGGCCGTGTGATCCCAGCATCCCGTGTTGAGCCCATGACCCTCCTTCCTTCCTCCCCTCCCCCAGTCGTTCCCTGGGTATTCATACCCAATAAACTAAACATGGCCTCCTGGCAACGTGTCAGCATGTTCCATCCTTCTACACGCAAAATACTAACATGTGGCCCATTTGCATGTCATCTTGTACACAGCCCTCTGAAGGTTGAACAATCACGGCTGAATTTTTCTGAAGGTGTTCTGGCCTTTTCAAGCTGGTCCTATATGATCAGGAAGGCATGTTTTTGAGCTTGGTTAAGCCTGATTTCCTTAAGGGATGCCTCTGAGCTAAGGCAGCCTAAGTGGTGGGATATATGCTTCTCCCACCGGGCTTTCCTCCCTCTTGTTTTTGAATCAACTGAGATAGGATCTGGGACCATGGCTTTGTCTCTAAGTCACTCCCATCTTCCTGGGGTCTAGGGAAGTACAGACATGAGGACTTGGAGTGCACTGTCAGCAAGGAAAGTCATTGCCGGGAATCTGGATATTGGGTTTCACTTCCCAAGAAATGAATTCTTCCTTCTTGGATTTTGGTATTTGGATGGGCCCCATTGCTCACTGCTGGTGAAGGCTACCCCAGAAAGCTGCCTGTGAACTCACATTGGTTCTGTGATTTCTAGACTGTGAACAACTGTTGAGGGTTAAACAGCTCATCTTTCTTTTTCCTAGTATTCAAAAGTTCAAATTCTATCAGCACAATCCTTAAACTACTTAAGAAACGTGAGCAGCTACAGAGATGGTTCAGCATTTAAGAACTTGTGTTGCTCTTGCAGAGGACCTGGGTTTGATTCTCAAGACCCACAAGCATCTACAAGCATCTCACAAGCATCCACAACTTCAGTTTCAGTAGAGCTGACGCTCTCTTTTGACCCCTCTTCAGGGGTCATGCACATAGTACACATACATACAAGCAGGTTAAAAACACTCATTCACCTAAAATAAAAGTAAATATAAAAAAATTAAGAAATGGGATGGATATATGAATGTAGTTTTTTTCTTTTCTTTCTATTTGTGAGTCATAGGGGAAATGAATAAAATTTGTTGAGTTCCTCATTATAGCTCATGAGATACTTTTAAACGTACATGAATTACCTGAAGTGCAATAACACTGTAGAGTTCATTTGAACAGGAAGCAGTCTATGAGCTGGGAAATACCAGAGTGAGAGAGGTTTAGTGTTCTGATTAACTATCAGAGGCAAGAATTTACAAGGAAATTTCCAAGCAGAGAACAAAGAAATCGTTTGATTGGCTGTATCCAAAATTCCCTTTTCCATTGCCCTTCAGGAATTCCCTAGCCACACATCAGCTGACATCAGCTGCCCAGATTGGGTGCGGCTGAGGTTTGTACCCATTTGACATTTCTAAGTGATGACTAACAATTACCCAGATGAAGTTTTGCTTCTCTTTGCAGTTTAGCCAAGTAAAGTTATGTCTGAGGCCTAATTGTGTTTGCTCAAGAATCTTCCAGGCCTTATTCACATTTATGTATTTATTTTGCCAAACCACGCCTTACTAAACTTGAAGCCTGGCTCTGAAAGGAAAAAGAAAGTTACTCCTTTCTTTCTTTCTTTCTTTCTTTCTTTCTTTCTTTCTTTCTTTCTTTTTTTTTATGTTAAAAACTGAGGAGCTCAGAATACACAAAGGGTCTGAAAAAGCCAATAAATGTCTACGTTCTGTCTTGGAAGAATCACAATTCTCTTAGTATTTCAGTCTCTTTATCCGACACAGGGCATGATTGCTGTCATTTCCAGAGAGAATGAGCCACTACACGGTATCTTTAGGAAGGTGGAGGAGGGGAATGTGTGGGATGCAGAAGATAGGAGCGAAGCCAATGCAATTAACAGTGACACAGGAAATGACAGTGATTTATGTATCGTCCCATCCTTCTTTCTGAGATTTTACAGTATTGGACAGGATGTCTCACCTGTCTATTAACCAGCCGAGGCAATATTCCTGAAAAGTGAGAGGAAACACATGTGGAATTGCAGTGATATACATTTAATAAAAAAATTTAATATCCATGTAATATTTGGCAAGGGGCTGAAGATGAGACCCTAGAGAGATGAGACCCAAGTTGCCTCTCGCTCCTGGTCTTGTTTGTTTCATACGCTGAGCCTTCAAGGATTGTAGGGGAGGGGGACCTGTGTCTCCCCACCTCCTCCTGGCACCTACTCACCTTCCTGACATTTAGCACACACAGATTTACTCAGGTATCACCCTGGGTGCTTAAGTTCATGAGGGAGGTGGAAAGAACCTAGAAAATCAATCACCATAAGGCCTTCAGGTAAAACAGTTCTCTAAATGGTGTCCAATGTCCAACATGCATTGCAATGCTGAGATTATCACAAACCTCTGAACAAAAGCAAAAGTGTCAAGTGTATTTTGGGCATTCCTGTGGTGTGCCTACTGGCAGAAAAATACCATACTAATCCTTTGAGCTTCAGTTTTAGCTCAAAATGGTGATTTTTTTTTCATCAGTGTCACAGACTAAAAGGTACAGAGGAAATCACTTTTTTTTTCCTGTTGGTGTGTTGTATGCATATGTGCATGCATCTGTGTGTATATTGGAATATGTAGAGGCTGGAAGCCAAATCCATGTCTTCCTCTGTAGCACTTCACTTCAGTGGTTTTGAAAGAGTCTCTCACCTAGACCTAGAATCCACCAATTGACAAGATGATCTTATCAGTGAGCGAAAGGATCTGCCTGTTTCTGTGTCCCCCTCCCCACATAAGTATTTCTGAAAAATTCCAGTAGTGGGTTTCTCCACTAGATGCAATAAGTTACGTCAAACCAAGTTAGAAGTCCAGATTTAATGAGCAAAGTAATTCAGGGGAAAGAATAGAAACCACTTATAAGGTCCATAGATTGGACCTTAAGTATGCTGTAGGCATGATCTTTCTTCTTTTTAATAAGAATTTTTATTCGTTTTACATATCAACCACAGATCCCCGTCTCATCCCTTCTCCTGCCCCTACTCTCTGCTTTCCCCCAACTCACCCTCATCCCCTTTTCTGAAAACGTAAGTCCTCCCATAGGGAGTCAGTTGAGGCAGGTCCAAGCTCCTCCTCCCTGCATTAAGGCTGTGCAAGGTATCCCGATATAGACAATTATCTCCCAAAAGCCAGTTCAGGCACCAGGGATAGATCCTGATCCTACTGGAAGGGGTCCCTTAAAAAGACCAAGCTACACAACTGTCACCCATATGCAAAGGATCCAGTCCGGACCCATGCAGGCTCAACAGCTGTCGGTCTGAAGTTCTTGAGTTCCCACCAGCTTGGTTCAGCTGTCTCTGTAGATTTTCCTATCATGATCTTGATAATAATTCCTCTTCCTTCTCTTTGACTGGACTGCCGGAGCTCTGCCTAGTACTTGGCTGGGGATCTCTGCATCTGCTTCCATCAGTTTCTAGATAAAGACTCTATGATGACAGGGTATTCTCCAATCTGATTACCAGGGTAGGCCAGCTCAGACACCCTCTCCATTATTGTGGTATTCTAAACTTGGGGTCAGATTTGTGGATTCCTGGGATCTTCCTTAGCACCAGGTTTCTCCTTAACCCCATAATGTCTCCTTCTATCAAGATATCTCTTTCATTGTTCTCCCACTCTATCTGTTTCATTTAGTCCATTCCATTCCCTCATGTTTTCCTCTCCCCTTTATTGCCCCCTCACCCCCAGTTTACTCAGGAGACATCTCATCTAATTCTCCTTCCCAGGGATCTATGTGTCTGTCTTAGGTTTCTCCTTGTTACCTAGCTTCTCTGGAGCCATGGGGGTTGTCTGTGTATCCTTTGCATTAGATCTGGTATCCAGTTATGAATGAGTACATACTTTGTTTGTCTTCCTGGTCTAGGTTACCTCACTCAGGGTAATATTTTATAGTTCCATCCATTTGCCTGAAAACTTCATTATGTCATTGTTTTTTACTGCTGAGAAATACTTCATTGTATATATGTACCATATTTTCTTTATCTATTCTTTGAATGAAGGTATCTAGGTTGTTTCCAGGTTTTTTTGGCTATTACAAATAACGCTGCTATGAACATAGTTGAGCAAGTGTTCTTGTGGTATGGTTGAGCATCCCTTGGATATATGTTCAAGAGTGCTATCATTGAGTCTTGAGGCAGACTGATTCCCAATTTTCTGAGAACTCACCAAACTGATTTCCAAAGTGGCTGTACAAGTTTTCACTCCCACCATCATCAGAGGAGTGTTCCCCTTACTCCATATCCTCGCCAACATAAGCTGTCATTAGTGTTTTTGATCTTATACCTTCAGCAATGTGGCAGGATACAAGATCAACTATGGAAAAATCAGTAGCTCTCCTATACACAAATGGAACATGGGCTGAGAAAGAAATCAGAGAAACATTACCCATTTCAATAACCTCAAACAATATAAAATACCTTGGGGTAACTATAACTAAGCAAGTGGGAGACCTGTATGATAAGAACTTTAAGCCATATAGAAAGAAATTAAAAAGGATATCAGATCTCTCATGCTCTTGGATAGGTAGGATCAACATATTAAAAATGGCAATTTTACCAAAAGCAATCTACAGATTCAATGCAATCCCCATCAAAATCACAACACAATTCTTCACAGACCTTAAAAGAACAATACTCTACTTCATATTGAAAAACAAACAAACAAACAAACAAAAAAACCAGGATTGCCAAAGCAATCCTGTTTAATAATAAAACTTTGGGAGGCTTCACCATTCATTACTTCAAGCTATACTATAGAGCTACAATAATAAAAACTGCTTGGTATTGGCATCAAAACTGACATGTGGACCAATAGAATCCAATTGAAGACCCTCACATTAGCTCACACACTTAGGAACACCTAATTTCTGACAAAGAAGCAAAAACTGTACAATGGAATGCAGAAAGCATCTTCAACCATGATGTAGGTGTGATCTGGAGGAGCTCCTGGAAAGGAGTTACTGTTTAGTGAGCTTTCTTTGGGTGGGATCTGGGATGAGAGGAGTGGGACCAACTCCCATGTTCCCAAACATCAGGGTGGGGCTTGGAATGGGGCCTAAGCTGGGGATTCCCAATACACCCCAAATGCTAGAGTTACAGATGCCTCCTATCACACTAACTTTTATGTGGGTGCTGAGGATAGCTGTCACATCCCTATGGTTGCACAGTAAATACTTTACTCATGATACCACCTCTTCACTCCAGAAATAGCTTCACAGTCCCAGTTTTGGATACTTTATCCAGAATGGAGATCTACAGACCTGAACACTGGAAGGCAGAGGGATTTTATAGGAGATTCCAGCCACACTATTACCCATTTTAAGAGCTTAAATGCAGAATTACTGATTAAATGCAGACAATAAGGTGTCCTGAGTTGATTTTTTTCTTTTCTTTCTTTTTTTTTTTTTTTAAAAAAACTTTATTTATTTATTTGCCTTGGTGTTTGCCTGGAACTGGAACTACAGACAGTTGTTAGCTGCCATGTGGGTGCTGGGAATCGAACCTGGGTCCTCTGGAAGAGCAGACGGTGCTCTTAACCGCTGAGCCATCTCTCCAGCCCCAATTTTTTTTTCTTATTTAACATTAGACTCTCTTGGTTTAAGCAGCTCAGTAAGGGGTATAACATAACTCAGACTCACTTTTAATTATGCATATAGATAGGCATTTATTTACTAATTCCAGTGAGATATTGCTTAATTTTCATTAACATTGTTGACTTCTATCTTCCTGTAGCACATTCTTGTTAGTGTTTCTTAAATGCAGTTAGTTTTCCTGTGTTTATCTAGACAGTTTTGTCATTAATTCCACTGTTGAACAAATGCTTTTTTATTCTTCCTGATGGGTACATCCCTCTCACTGAATTCACTGATAAAGCCATGAATTACAGTCCACTTCTGTCTCTGGGAGAAAAGGAATGAATGATAGAATTGGAGGAAGACATGAGAGAGAAATGTGTTAACACTGCCTTGCTTGGTACATTAGAACTGCAATATTCCCAATGGAGGATGCAAATGGTCACCCTTTGATATGATTATGGTGTTGTGACTGGCTCTCTGCAACACTTTCTGTTCTTCAGGAACAGTGAGGAAGGACCCTAGAAGAGTGACTTCATTTGCAAACATCAAGCAAAACACAAAGCACACAAACCAAAAACACTATGAAGCATCTTTTAGTGTTCCATGAGCTGTAGACTCATCCTAAGAGCCCTTCCAAACTGGGAGCCAGGGGCCAACACTGATATAGGACAGTTCAGCCTTCTCTCATCGGGCACTACATAGTATTGTAGCCTTAAGAACTTAACAGAAAACCATGCTGTACAAGGAATGTGGGCCTATGAGTCAGGCAATCTTCTAAAAAAATGTTTCTGTGCTGCGCCTAAAGGACTTGGCCACTTGGGACTATATGATGCTTCAGTCCTACTTAAACTGGGCACCATCCCTGGCCATAGAAGGGGGCTGAGCAAAAGTAAACAGAAGGCACTTTCAGTTCACAGCATCTCTCCAGCTGCTTTTCCTTGCTCCCTACAGTACTTGAGAGGGTGGGTAGAGCAAAGATGTCAGTCATTTTTGGAGAAGGGATGCAGGCTGATTTCTGTATAACCTAAGCCTCAGCAAAACTTCCAGCCATAAATGCTTCCATTTGTGAAGTAGTATAATGAGGCTTCAATTTCTTCAATATGTAGCTCCACTCCCATATACTTTGATTTGGTTGCTGCTGGTTATTAGGCTTAGACAGTTCTGTGCTCTTAATCACATTCTGTCTAGCATGATTGGAGGATCCACTCTTAACATATTTTTCAGAAGTCTTGAGAATCAGTCACTGCATGAAGGAATAAATTAGGTTGAGTACTGCTGGTCCCTCCCTGTGCTACAGGGATGGGTCCCTCCACCCTCAATTCTTTGAGTTCAAGTGTAAGAAGAATTATCTGCTGCCTAATGTCACTTCCTGTCTTCTGGTTTCACTAACCAGAATATTGTAGCTGGGACTGATGTTTCAGTTAAGCCACAGTGGTTGTTTATCCTGTCAATCACCTGTTCTATTTAGTTATTTGGCAATAACAGTGAAGGACAATACAGACTTCAATGTATGCATGCTCATCACTAGATTCGGCAATGGCTGCTGAGCAAGAAGTAGAAAAAGCAAAATTGCTTATCCTTCCTGAGTGTTTACACGAAGCCTGGTGGTGTGTCAACAACACTGCTTCTCACTGAATCTCATATTTAATCTTCACTTGTAAAATGGAGAGGCACAGAGAACATAATGGTGCAAGGTGACACAGCCAGGGAGATACAGGGCCCAGGAATCCTCACTGTGTGCATGCCACGCCCAGACAGCAAGGACTCCCATGAGATGCTCAGAAGTTGGAAACATAGGAAGTATCCCTCTTCCACAGATAAAGCAATGATTATCAAGACACCCCAAAGCCACTGTGGCCTTCTTCCAAGGACAACACCACATGGGATGAGCTATTCTTTATGTCACTAATAACTGGGCTTCTGAGCACCACCCTGGCTATTACTGTTTTCCATCCGATACTTGGCCAGGTCTTTCTGTTCTTTACTTACAAGCTAATAATTAGATTTAAATCCTTGACAGGACTCCAAACATCACCACAGGGAGTTCTACATTTCCTTACTATTGCTTACAAAGATTTCATTTAAAAAAAAAGGTCCTTTAAAATTATCAGTAAGTTATATCCAGCAATAGCTTTCTAAAAAATCTGTTATCTTACTGAGTCTTTTGAAAAACACATGCTGCTCTCTCTCTTTTTTGCCTAAAGAAACCATCACTTCTTTTTAATCTCCAGCTGGAAGAATTAAAATGCCCAGGAGGAAGAGGGTGAATTGTTCTAGACAGGAGCCTCTGTGGTCCTAGAAAGTGTGAATTCAGGGATCTTGTCCTCATTTCATTACAAAACAAATTTGTTTTCTATACCTAGTGAAATTGTGGTGGCTTTGTCTCTCAGGGGAAACATGAAAAGCAACTGTTCATTATAAATTACTCTCTCAACCTCTGCATCTCAATTGCATGGATTGGAGCTAGAGAAGGCTGTACACAGGGGTGTTAGGCTGGCACTGTTCTGTTCTCTCCATATTCACCTATCCATCTCCAGGGTGGCTATGATCATGGGAAGTCATTTTCTTTTCCTTGGAGATACAAGAAGGAGTCACATAAGGAAAATGTAAGTAGCAACATGGGCCTCATTAAGACAGGTGAGTGGCCTCCCTGGAGACCTGCCAGCCTAGAAAAGCTCTCTTCTAAGTTCTTCTTAGCAGGACTAAGAGCAACCCCAGCTGTTCTTTCTGGTCTCGATACTGAATCCAGTTGTGCTGAGTGGTTTTCTGCCAGCTTGACATAAACTATAGTCACTGGGAAGGAAGGGACCTCATCTGAGAAAAAGCTTCCGTAAGATCAGCTGTAAGGCAGTTTCTTAAATAGTAACCCTTGTGGGTGGGCTCATCCCTGGGCTAGTGGTCCTGGACTCTCTAAGAATGCAGGATGAGCAAGTCATGGGGAGCAAGGCAGTAGGACAGTAGCAGCACTCTTCCATGGGTTCTGACTGCATCAGCTCCTGCTTCCAGGTTCCTGTCTTGACTTCCTTTGATGATGATGTGGAAGCTAAGCTGGATCAACCTTTTCCTCCCCAAGTTGCTTTGGTTGGTTATTGGGTTTGCATCATAGAAAGGTAACTCTAACTAGTCTATCCACATGGTATCCAGAAGACCAAGGATGCACCGTAGTCAACTATTCCAGACAAATACTTTAGTTAGATGCTTAAAATATAAATACATATTTAACATTTTTCCTCAAGTCACACAAATACAAATATAAGAATACAAATACAAGAATATTCAATTTTACTAAACCCATCTTTAAAAAACATATGAGTGGAAAAATTTTGTATCATTTTAAAGCACAATTCTTTCAGGCAGTTAAGTGTCCTACTGTCAATGGGCTTATAGCATAAAATTTTATAGTTTGTTGGACAGCTTTCTTTGAGCATAAATGTGAAGATATGCAAAGTTATTATTTTGGGTGCTTCAAATATTTCCTTACTTAGGATCCCGGCGGCTTTTAAACTGAATCTAGAACTTTCCACATCGTAGGAGAGAAGTATACTGGCTTGGCATCTGCAGCTGGATCCAGAATTTATTCTGTGACATTTATCACCAGTTGATACTAGCAGTTCCATCCATAGGCATATTATCAAGGACACTGACACTATTGAATCCATGACTATCAAAGTGGAATGAATGTGTGTGTGTGTGTGTGTGTGTGTGTGTGTGTGTGTGTGTGTGTGTGTGTCCCATCCAGCTGTGAGAGGAATGCAGTAACATGGGAAAGAAGATTTCTTCAGGTAACCAAATATACGCCTCTGATAACTTGCAAATAGGAGGCTTATGAAATCACCTTCTAAAACTCCAAGTTGAGCTGGGGCTGGAACTCCCAGAAGAGCATGAGAAACCTTCCTGGAAAGGGTTGTCTAGGAAGTGGGGTTCAAGGTTAGTCCACACAGGACTCTCACCAAAGGTGATCAGTAGCTATTTCTGCAGAGGGGCCTTAGAGGTCAAAGGTTTGGGAGCTGACCAGCTGCTCTTAGCAAGGCTGAGTTGTCCTACCCTTTATTGAAAAAGCCCAATAGCATCTAGGTTGTCACTTCAACCCGGCAGGATTTCTTAGGTGCCTTTCACAACTTGAGAGCAATCTATAGTAATTAGCTGCGTGTGGGTACTCAATTCTAGCCCATGGGAGGCTGAAGCAGGAAGATCTTCAGGGTCGAGGTCAGCCTGGTCTACACAGCAAGTTTGATGGTGAGATTCTGTATCAAAAACGAAGTGTGTGTGTTATTTGGAAGATGGGCCTATGATGCAATAGGCATGTTTTAAGGAGAGGCTCTCAGAGAGCCAATCAGCATGCTACAGTATTCATCATCTGTCCACAGAGAGCAAGTGTACGTAGGACAAAAATTGCAAAGTTAGCATGCTGTCACCAAGATTGACACCAAACTTCAGTCTTCAGATTTGCAGAATATTAATTTGAGAATTGTTTACCATCACTCAAATTGGGTAAAAGAATCTGGTTCCCTACGCCTGACTACTACAGAGGTTGTTGTTTTCTCATGAACTGACTACATATGCACACAACGAATTAATAACTAGAGGTCTATGTGGTCTATAGTGCTGTCTTTAACATTGAATAAGCAGCCCAATTATCTGTACCTTAAGGTTCAACACTTCATTCCCCTCTGTGGTGGCAGGTGAGTACTTGAACCTGAAGCTTACAAACAGCCCACTGTGTGAGTTTCTACAAGGCAAATACTGCCAAGTGAGAAACCTCAGATATTACCATAATCCATTGTTTTGTAAAGTTGTCAAACCTGAGTCCTTGGATGGAAAGGTGCTACACTAAAGTGAAACCCATATACTGGAAGCCTACACCTCAGTGGGCGTTCTAATCAGGTTGAGTACAGTTCTGTGCTACACTGAGAAGTGTTCAGTGCAGGAGGTAGGCCATTAAATGCTCTCTGAATTCCATTAGTTACTCCTGCTGTGAATAAAAAAGTCCTTCTAAGTGCATGAAAATTAAATGATGTAGGGAACAAGATGGTACTTTGCTGCCAAATATTATTTTCCATTTAAAGGGTCGACAATCACACATGTAATGCAGCCTTGTAAGAAGGACCTGCAGGGATGTGGCACTGACTGGGAACCCGTTCCTCAAATCTAATGACTTCAATTGTCTGATAACTACCGAGTTCAGCTTCAAGAGAATTTACTCTGTTTTCCAGCTCCCAGCCGTGTTAATGCACTGTAGACACAGCCCACAACCTCTGTTCCAGGCTGGATGTGAATGTGAGTCTGGCCAAATCAGAGTGAGAAATGTTTGGCTTCAGTGACTCAGAGATATGACTCAGAAACTTATTTAATAACACCAGTTGGATGGATGGGACCTAACACCATGGGGTGGAAGATTCTGGGCAAGTCTGTTCTGTGAAGGATTATGTGGCTAAGGCTGAGATGGGAAGACCCATCCTAACTGCGGGGTGAAGAGCAAGGAGAAAAGAAGCTGAGCAATAGCATTCATTCCTAACTCTGCTTCCTGATTACAGATGCAATACCCTAACTAGCTTCCTCCAGACTTAGAAGCCATGACTTCCCCACCTTGATGGACTTTGAGTCAAAATCAACCCTCTCTTCTTTAAATTGAGTTTCTCAAGGTATTTCATCACAGCAATGAGACATGCAGCCCATATGTACACTCTTCTCAACTGCTGTTAGGCCCATTAGTGTCACGTGGGACTGGAAAGGCAGAGTCCACCATGAGAAAAGCTGAAAGATGGTAGGATCTCAACTCCTTGACTAGACCAGAGGCCCAGACTCCAGCTGTAACAGCTGAGTTTCCATGTTAAATTCAGCCAAAAGATCCACACCTTCTGCTTAGATTTTGAGTTTTCTTTAACTGCAGTCAAAATAGTTTAACTGAGGAAAAATTAAAATGTAAAAATCATACATTTCAATTTGTGCACGAGCTAGCCTCACCTTTCAGAGGTCCAGGGCAAGTGCTTTGCCAGGTCTTTTGCTAAGAAGCAGTACTGCCAGGATCAGAACCCAGGACCCCTGTTTTCTCATGATGTTTACACGCCATTGCAAGAAACAGTTATGAAAAGTAACTTGTAACATACACTGCATCTGTTTCAAACTTCTAATTAAAACTCTAAAGATTCTTATATTGATTATACTTAAACTACTAAGTAAAATTTTTTTTAAAAAATCATTTTTTCCATTACATAAACTTTTGAAAACTAGAAAAATGTATTAAAAACAAATTTCTTAGAAATGTGCTTGCGGTCTACCATTGTAGCAACATAAATAGCCCAACAAAATAGCTTAAAATGTTTTATTAAGTATATATAATATTACAGGGTAATATTTACACAGTTATTTTTTAAATAAAAAAGTATCTTGGCAAAGATTGCAGGTATTCAAAGCTTCAAACAGTGATAAATTGATTTAATACATATAAAAAAAAAAGCCTTTAAGGGTAACACAGCTGTAAAACAACTTTGGTCTTAAATTACTGCAAAAAATGGCTACTGACAAATAGCACACCTTTAATTGCTATGTAAAAAGGCCCCCAGGAGAGTACCTTGCACATAGCAACACTGGAATTCCTCTTACAATTTAGAATGGTTAATGGATATTTATATGATGTGGGAACTAATTCTCAACAATGGCTTTCTGTAAATAATGCTCTTTTTAATAAAAATCAAAAATGTTTTCCTTTTATCCATTATGATCACAACACTCTAAAGATTTCACTGATGCAATCTTATAGAAATGATTATTTAAAATGCCCTTTCTTTTCCTCCAAATACTAAATTCATGGAAAACTCGGTATTAAACAGTCATAATTAAGGGCGATCAATGTTATACGCAGGACCATTTCCTGGTACTGCTCATCTCTTTAAAGTTAACTTGGGTCATCCCTTTAGCCACAAAAGATGACTTAACAAGACCCCTAGTGGGTGTGACCATTAAGAGATTTTGAAAATGCTCACCTCCAAATTAAACCTCAGTTAAATAAAATATAGTCAAATAAAAAGACAAAGGGCTGTCAGACATCTTTGTTTTCTCTAGTTCCCAACACCAGGCAAATATACACACTTGTATTTACACACATCCTCTGGTGGCCAGTTTTGAATATCCATTGTAAGACAAGATAAACCCAGATGATGATATACAGCTGAACTCTTATTAATGAGATAATGGCAGAGTGAATATGTCACTTTTTGAGCTTTATTAACTCAAATACAATTAGGCCACTATAATGACTACAACATCTGGAAAGGAAGCCTACTCTGTACGATACAGCCCTGTGACTTTTAATCTGATATTATTAATGATTTAAACAGACCAGACTTGGAATTTGTAGGTGAATCACCACCTCTTATAATTTTCAAAGTATGCAAAATTCGTCCAAGGAAAAAAAAAAAAGAAAGAAAAAGAAAACTCTCTAGCTCACCCTATTAAAAAGAGAAATCTAAGTCCAGGCAAGTCTTGCCATTAAACTTCTGCATTAAGTGTTTACTAATGTTTGCAGAACACTGCAGGGAGAAAAGGAGAAAAGGGAAGCCACGCTTTTGCCGTGGAAGGAAATTTTAATGTCCAGTGAGAAGAATAAGACAAAAACAAACAAACAAACAAACCCCAAACCCAACAGAGCTAAGCAGAGATACAAGAAGCACCAGGCAGGATAAAGGAGAGATGAAAGAGATCCCCACACAGATGGGGACAGACTGCAAAGAACAGTCAGTGATGGATGAGGGTTGAAGCACACCCGTTTGAAAGAGAAGAAAAATGAGATTTAGCCATAAAGGCTGGAAAAAGTGCAGCAGAAAATGATGAATGGCATCACTCTGTACGATTGTATAAATGGAGAGCAGACAATAAATAAAAAAATGAATAGAGGATATGACAGCAGAAACTGGGGTCGGGAGAAAAAAGCACATCATGGGACAAAACACATGCAGGCAACCCACCATATTGTTAGCAATTTAAATCTGTTGGGATGAGAGCTGGGAGCCATTGTGGATTTGATATAAAGAGGGTGAACTGGCCCAATAATGCCCAGGCAGAAGGACTCTTGCTGCTGTGGTCCCTTATACAGAGAAGTTGATGACTAAGAACAAGAGTCCAATTTATCTTGTGTTGCCACGGCTACCACTAATGGCACTGTCTAGGATACTCAATGCCTCAAATGGCAGGCGGTGAAGAGATCATGACAGCTGGTTAAGACCCAAGACTGAATCCCAAGCAGAAGGGTACTGACTACATATTAAAAGATACAACTTCAGTTCATAAAAAAAAAGACTATAAAGATTTTTCACATCTGACTCTCTTAATAGAAAATAAGAGAATGTGGATCTCTTCCAAGTCTATCTGCTTTTACTCTCCTCATCAAAACTGATTTTAAAGTAACCAACAATATGAGCAAAGTATAAATATTTCAGAAAGAAAAAGAAAAGCATCAGGAGCTATCAGATTTGTATAAAGGTGTTCAGCTCCCTCTCTAGACATGGATACTTTGAACAGCTACAAAATCAGGGAGGAAACCTACTTTTCTTTAGAAGCACTATCACGGTAGTGTGGTCAGTTTTCTGAGAGGCCTCAGCAGGTCATAAGTTTAGGTTTGCCACAGACAAACCCCTTGGTCCCCACATGAAAGATGACAAAAATTTGGCATACAATAGGCACATGGAAACATTCAGTGAACTAAGAAGAAATAACTATTAGTAATGCAAACACAAATATGAATGCCTTATGACACAAACAGGAAAAATTGGTATTGGTACACAAATTGGTATTTTTTTTTTTTTGGAGGGCACCGGTGAGCAGTCAAAAAAGCTTGGCACATTACCTTGTTTTAAAGTGATCAAATATTTGCATCAAATAGAATTCCACCCAATAAGAACCATTGTTTTAAAATGTATTTACTAAAAGCACAAAGTTAGCATTTGCTCTTCTGTAAATGCCTCATTTTTGTTGGTACAGAAGATGCATGTGCCTACCTTATACATGTGCACATACAAACACGCCCACAAACGAGGTTAAAAAAAACAAGAGCTAATAATCTAAAAGTACTCCATGCGATCACGACTGTCAAGGACGTTGATTTTCTTCTAACTGGGTAGGGAATGTGGTGGTTTTATTTTACTTTTCAAACTTAGGGAAAGAGGAGGAGGCAGCAGGATACAGGAGGAAGGCGATGACTTTTCATCATGCAACAAAGAGACAACAGGCGTAAAACCTCCTCCCTGGCCGTGCTAGGGCCTGATGGAGACACATGTTGCCATGCAGGAGACACAGAATTCAGATTTCAGTCTTGCTTTGTCATGCCTCCAATCAGAAAACATGGGAAGAAACATTATCGATTTTTGCCTTCAAACCAGAGGTTGGAATACATATGTTACAGCCATAGCTATTTTTTTTTTTTTTCTGAAGAGTGTGAATGAGCACAGTGCTTGGAGAGGAAAGTCTGGCTCCTTTCTGCAACTGACACCATTGTGCCATAGGACCATGTTTGAAGAGGGGGAAAAATATTTCAACTTGTACCGTAAAAGCAAGTAGCAGGACAGGACAGGGTGCAAAGGGTTGCATGTAAAAGAAGAAAAATTCACATCTATAAGGAAAAAAAAGAGTATCCAAATCTGGATGCACTTTATGTCAAGGGGGGAGGGGGATGTGTGACTGGTGGCAACCCCCAAGAATGAAGACACAAATGCCATCAATATCACAGCACACATAGGGGGCATACAGGATTTATCAGTCCAAATTCATTTTTCTACTTCTGTTTCTATTCCTATGACCCAGAAATGGCAGTCACATTATTCAGCTAGCAGCATAAATGACAGAGCTGCTGGGAACCTGAGTTTACTAAGGCTTGCTGGACACCACTGTTTTTTTTTTTTTTTAAATAGGTATCTCTGGGTAACCATCAGGTTAATGCTAGGCAAGTCTCATCCAGGATTGATTTAAACTCAGTGTCCAGAGACTCCAGGATCTAGCAAGCATCATTCTTGGAAGTTGCCCCTGATAATTCTGCCCCTAGTTGAGTAGAAACAATATAAAAATGGATTTCAATTGGTTACACAACACAATCATAATTTCTTTTATTAAGTAAATTACAGCTGCTTTGAATATCAACTTAACTGTAATAATCATCTATGGGTCAATGGCATGTTCTTCATAGATGAAAGTCAGTTACTGTTGTTTTCTCCTTGCCAGCTGTGAGTCATCAAGGCCATGGTGCTTAAGCACAAGTGTACTCCTTTACCTCTGACTCTCCAGTTACAGTCCATCACTTCCCCTCACTTATTCTGGAAAATAGAAACATCGACATTGCATCACTACACATGTCTACTTCGTATGCATTAAGACATGATCTGTTTCTAAACGTGAAACTGTTTCAGATATATTATATCAAAAATAATGAGACCATATCTGTAAAGGTCACAGAGAGAAATCAGGGAAATCACTAGCCTTTTTGCTTTGATAAGTAAAATACCAATGACAAATGAAAATACAATCAACACCGACTGATAATCTTGGTTTGCTGGGTTAGCTTGGAAAAAAAGGCAGGCGATGTTGATTTTTCAAAGCAGAAGTTATTGATCCAAGAATAATATTCTATCACATTCACTTTAGGGCGAAACCACTCAGTTCATGTAAGTAAAACAGACTCGGGATCTGGCATAGGACAACGGATGGAACCTTGAGCCTCATTTAGTGTGGCAAGCATACCATGAGCCCAGAGTGCCTGTTAGAAGACTGAGTCCATCAACAGACACTTAAAAAACAAACTGTAATCAGTTAAATGTAGTCAAAATTCAGGACATTTCCAAGGTCACCCATAGACCTCATGTGCTACACAAACAAGTCAAAAAAAAATCAAAACAACATTTTTTTTTTATGCTATCTCCTGATACAGTGACTTAAAAAAAAGTCACATTTTAGCACTGAAGGTTTTTACACTGGCTTTCTGTAAACGGAGAAAAATTTATGACTTTTTTCTTTCCTTTTTTTTTTTTTCACTTACAGAAAAATTACCCACAGTAGGTTAAAAAAAAAAAAAATAGGATATTTGAAAAACAAGACACAGAGAGTAAGCCATGCCAGGGATCCTGGCATTCTTTACATTTATTCCCACTAAAAACACTAGTTTTAGGCAGCAGTGGCTTGTACAGCAAAACACCCATTTACAAGCTATGACAAAAACTTCTAACTATGGACCATTCTGGACTTCCCGTTAAACACACGCCTGAGCACTATCTTAAATTTAGCTCAGCAAACACATGACCACAGTGTTTTTAATCTTATCCAGAAGTTAATTGTGCTCTGGGGAAGAGCTCCGGTGCTACCCTTTCTTATGGAGGTGAACCAGCAAGGTACAGGCTTTTTAGCAGAAAATATGGGGCAAGGAATGTTTTCAAGTACTAATGTCATGAAGGCATTTTTTGAAAAAAGAATAAAAACACACATGTGGTTCCTAAAATGTGCATGGAGCTAGAGAATCACAGTATATCAAGGTTTAAAAAATGTATATATTAGGGGGAAGAATCAGACTTATTTTGATAGAATTAGGAAGTACAAGCGGTGGTCATGGGAACATATGTTGTTATTGATCTGGTGTTCAGAAAAGATACATAGGGCTAGGGGGAGTAACAAAGTCTCTTTCTCTTTAATCCTTTCCCAAAGGCTGAAGTTAAGTTCCTGCTTGGAAAAGTAGAAATATCTCCCCCAGTGTCATATGCAACAAAATCATCTCCATGAGTATAAAAGAAAACATGTGAGGTGAGACAAGCTTATGCCAGAGTATGTGCACACTTCATAAAAGCATTATAAAGGTGCAATAGACAGGCACGTGACCTGAAACACGGTTACCAAAGGCAGCGGCAACTACTCTGCTGAGGAACGTGGAGGTTCTGATTTATGAGACCCTACAAGTTTTTGTTCTTATCCACCAACAGAAAAATGACACTATGACACGTAAAAGAAAGAAAAAGAATATCAAACTAGATTTAGGTTTTAAACAACAGGTGTGGACATTCGTGATTGACAGTGTCTCTTTAATTTTTTAAAAAGCTGTAATTTCAAGCTCTTTGTTTTCTTTTTAATGTCCATGCATCAATCAGTGTACAGTGACAGGTGAAGTTTATACTTACCGTCATTCATCATTCCTTTTGATTCCTTAAAAGCTGAGAATTAGTAACAAGCAGGCAATTAGTAAGAAGTTAGTAAGATTTCACAGTTAGAAATAATCTCAACATAAACAAATATGCAACCACAGAATGCCAACTATTCTTCAACTAGACAGCGAGACTCATCTAAGCTGTCATTCATAGGACGGATTTCCAGGGCTCGCATTCACAGCATCCACCAAAGCAAACAGACTTGCTGGGATACAGATCTAGATTTACATAGAAAGTTAGTGAAACATTTCACTGTCACCCCATGGTAGCAACCTGTATTTTTCTAAAATTGACAAATTAGAAATTGGAAGCCACTGGGATTTTTGTCCACTCAGGGAGTGACACTTCACCTTGTCCAGTATACAAAGGCCAAATATCACCTTGCTAATGTAAGCAACTACTATAGCACAGGGCAGTGCGGACATTACAAAAGCAATACTACCAATTTCTGATGAATAATCAAGAAAGAATGAAGAGGTGAAGGCAAGAGAACATGCATACAAAAAAGCAAGCAAGAAAACAATACTCGCAAGCTAGGTTCTTCCCAAGGCACAGATTGGCATTCTAATGTCTTTGAGGATCAGTTTAAATTATGAACTACTAACGACCAAGACTACTCAGTTTATAATAGTCACATACCGTTAAGGGGTTCCTCTACAGCTTTCTGGAAAATATTTAAAATATATTTACATAAAATATACATTATTTTATGTCTTTCATACTAAAACTTACACTATCATTGAACCTATATCATAAGTGGAGTCTCCTATAATCTAAAAGCAAAATAAGACAGCAAAAACTAACGAAGCAAGGCTTCTCAGGGCTAGTTAATGGTTTAATAATAACCGTATTATTCTTAGTATTTTTTTTCAGTGCAAAATTTCCCATTCCACCCACCATCCTCAGTTCAAGAAATCTCATGAAAGTATTAATGTACAAACATGCAAATTGCAGTAGCAGATAGAAAACACAGTTAAATAAGAGATGGTAGCGAGGCAGAATCATCTTCACATCATGCAAATTGAACTCAGTAACAGCAAGAAATTGTTAGGATTTAATGGTCCATTGGTCAGGTTATCTCTAAGAGGCACTAGGAAAACTGCTGGGTGCATGTGAGTAACTTAGCTGATACCAGCTTCTTCAGAATAAAAGGCTGAAGTAAATTAACATATTCTGTCCCTGCCTGCCCTTTGGGTGTATCCTTTGAGACTGCCAGATTTTTCTGTCAGTCCTTATTTACAGGAGCTGAGTACAATATAATCCCTTCAGAATTCGAGGTGAGAACTCTCAGGTCCGACACCCAGGTGAGTCAATTCAGTAGTTTGTTTGTTTTTTTCCTCCCCCTCTGATGTCTCCTTCTGAATTTGCTCTTTTTCTTAGGATTTTCCCAAAGAGCTTATGAAGGTAGGCAAATATAAGGAGACTTGTAGTAGACTTCTGAGAGAGGAAAGTACTGATAAAATTGAGATGTCATTACATGGGACAGATTTTTCTTTTCAGCAACATATACCTTATAGACTATATTTTTAAATGAAGTCAGTTGAGCACAAACGTTGCTTCCTTAATGTCATGCCTGAAACTCACTCTATGAACATGTAGCACACAAACCCAACAGGTGGGGAGACACTGGAATCGGCTTCCTTCTGATGGAAGAGGTAACGTCCTTCTCAGAAACGTTACAATTCTGGATATGTAAATTTTACAGGGTCATTTCTCCATCTCATGGGTATTTACATGTCTCAGGATAAGTCTTACAACAGAATCAGACCCATTCATGCACAGGCTCAGAAATGACTGCAGCATAGTCTTAATTGGATGTCACATTAAGCGGAGAACAAAACAGTTCAATATTCCAATTATCAACCCTCATTTTAATCCATCAAATAGTCATTCTTAATTCATTTAATAAACTTGGACTTACCCTAGGAGGCTGTATAGTCCGCTGGTTGGAAGCTGGTATAAATAAAAATATAAATTCAATAAATAAAATAAATCAAGCAATATAATACTTAATTGTAAGGTAACATGTTCAGGGCTAAAGCCAGAAGTTACTAGATATCTCAGTGAAGGAGTTCTAGCTTCAATGGCTTATTAACACTACAGAGGACTCTTGGTTATATACATCCATAGGAGAAAAGGAAGCAAATCAGATGCTTACAGCAACTAATAAACAGACTTGCTCACATGTATGCATGTCTCTCATGTCAGTTACGTGTTATACATCATGTTGAAAGATACTGTCAACTACTCTCTCTATTTCTCAGAAAGGATGGACAGAGTGTGGCAATGAGCAACTTCCCCTTGAGAGCATCTCCCTTACACTGTTCTTATTCCTGGTCTACAGGCCTTCTCTTCCTTTCTCTTTTCTTTCCAGTCCTCAAAGCTCTAGATAGCTAGCAAAATCAAAACAAAACAACAAAAAAAACCAAACATGATGATGCTGCTGAGCTTAGAGCTATCGCAGACAGATAGCTGCAGTCCATCTAGGCCCCTCTGTGGTTTCCTCAGCATTCTGACCAGATTAGCTAAGGGAAATGTGAGTATAGAAAGCATGAGCTAAATGACAAGAGGAAAAAGAACGACTTTGGATAAGTAAGAAAGAAAACGCCCTTATAAACCCAGGCAAGGAAAACCTAGAACAACCAAAGCCAGTCCTTCACACACAGCCAGTGTGTTTTCCCAAAGACAGGAAAACATGACCAGCAACATCCTTTCAATGGTTCAATATTCTTTTACTAGCCATAATTTCCTACTTCACCCAGTTCAAGAAATCCAAACTTCTCCAAATAATTTGGACAGCATTCAGAGAGCAGCAGTAGTAGGCACAATGGAGTTTTAAGATGGGAGTAAGGCAGAATCATTTCCAAGTCACGTGACAGCTGAGAAACAGGCTTAGGGTTTGAAGTGTTCCACTGAGAAACCTTACTGGTTAGCAGACAAAGGCAGGCCCAGGACAACCTGCCTGCACCCTGCTCAATCAAGACTAGGCAAGCTTCTAAAGCTGACAGGGATCAGGCTTTCTCCAACAGGAAAACTGCAGCTGGTAGGCCACAAAGTATCACGTTGCCACTAGAATTACAAGAGGATAAATAAAAACAACTAGAAACTTGGCAATGGGAAGAGCAGGTAAAAAATAAACAGAAAGAAGGCAAGGAAGAGCCTGGCCTGTAGAACTACAGGTGGGAAAAATGTCTGTGGGAAGAGAGCAGCCACAAAGTGCATCTCACTGTTCGGCAGGGGATGGGAGCAAAGACAATTGCCCTTAAGTTATGTAAACTGACTCAGTCATAGGGAAAAGGAAGTGCTCAGCTATAAAAGCATTTATACCAACCCCCACCAAGGCCCTGGGGACACTGGGAAAGAGAGGGCAGAAAGAACGTGGGAGCTGGAAGACAGGTAGTGGAGCTAAAGACTGCTTTCTCTTACACACAACACACATTCTGATTAGGAACTTATTGCAACTACACTTGTCTACAATGTACCTAAACAAAATGAGCCTGTCAGAAGCCAGGGATTGATGGGGGAGGGACCCAAGGGACCTGGGTCTCCACCATCAACAAATGACCAATGACAGATTGGGAGAACTGGAGAATTAATTAAATACTCATGAACCTACCAGGCTCCAACAGAGTTCCAAAATCATGGTCACACAGATGGCCCTGGTTAAACTCACTTGGTCTTCAAACAAAACAGCTCATGAATATGACAAAGGGACTGCCAGGGAGGAGAGTGGGCTGATGGGGTGATAGTAGTCAGAATGCATTGTGTGTGTGTGTGTGTGTGTGTGTGTGTGTGTGTGAAAAAATGCCAAAGGACACATTTAATAATAAAATACAAAAGAGATTGACATAGCACTGTGGTGTATGCATATTTCCAAAAGCAAAAGGAAAACGATGTTTAACAGAGAGACCTTGTGGAAGCCAGATTTGTGCCACTCTCAACCTTGGGCAGAGAAGTTTCTTTTTGCAGCTGTTTGTTAGTGGTTATTACTGACTCATAACTAGGCAGAGTGCTGAGAGTCAGTGACTGTGAGGGCTGAGGCACAGATGGGCCCTCTCGACCAGCCTCCCTCCACCCGAGGCTCAGTGAACAGATTGGAAGAGTGAACAGGAAGAATTGACAAGCTGGAGAATGAAGAGAGCCATGAAAGGCTGCTTCTGGACATGACGTCACCAACAGACACCATCTCACAGCAGAGGCAGCTTCTTACACAAGAGCTGCACCAAGCTCATGCAACCAAAATTCCACCATGATGGGGGGAGGGAGCTCACAGGACCTCCCCTCAGATGAAGAGTTGAGAGGGGATGGTCACTGAGGAAGGGGAAATCAGATTCCTCTGGGAAGGTGGCTCCACTAATTAGACTCAGAAGATAATTTTATTATTATTATTATTATTATTGGCAAAAATATTGCCCATGAACATGTGGTCAGCACTAACTGGACTCACGAAACTATTGTTATTACTACTACTACTAATAAAATATTTTTAAGTGGTTAAAAAAATAAAAGACATGGAGTCAGGAGGGAAATGGGTGAATGGGCCCCACGGACAGTTGGAAGGAGATAGCTGGAGAGTTGGGGGGCTATATGATAAACATACATTGAATACATGTATGGAAATTTTGAAGAAAGAATACGGATCAATAGCCACAAAGATTTTTGAAATGGCCATAGGGAATCATTATTTTATGTTTATTACATGTATGTGTGTGTATATGCATACATGTAGCTTAAATGAAGTCAACGTGGGGTGACAATGTTTCCCCCAAAGACACACTATTTACCCCAAACCTCACTACCAGTACTTTCCAGTTGTTCAACAGGGGAGTCCAAGGACTCATAAAACAATCTAGGCTGTTGCCATGATCCTTGGTTACATCCTCAAAACTGAAGGTGTGGTACTGTTGCTGAAGAAACCACACACCCTGGACAAAGGACTTGGCAGAATTAAGCTAGTCCAACCTGGAAGCCTTTCTTAAAGATTAGCTCTCAGAGTATAGCAAAGAGCTATGAAAACCACCAAAGAACAAAAGCAATCAATAGTCCTACTTAGCTGTAGCCCCTATGAACCACAACAATGACCACAACACCAAGACATGCCCATAGGTATGATAGTAGCACTTATGTACTGGGATAACCAGCAGCTGTCTAATTGGACCTAAGGCTTGCTCAATAGGAAGGAACTACCATCCCCTATATTTAAGTTTTACAAAGCAAAGGATCTATCTAAATTTCTGATGTAGGCTTGTTGTGTAGCAGTTTCCTCTGAGATTAAAACCTCCACCATCCTGCAGGAAAGTTTCTTAAGTTCAAGTGGTAAAAAATCAAAATAGTTTCTGGAAGGCCATGAGACTGAGCAGATTCATGAGGCTCCTCCCTCTGCAAGCTTCAGTAATGACTGATGCAAGTCACTCTCAGACATGCTGAGCTGCCTAGCCTAGAGGGGACTTATGGAATTGACAGATCATCTGGGCTGTCTGGAAGGATCTCAGACCAGCTGAGATATCTACACAGGACACTGGAACCCACCAATCTGCCTAAAGGCTGTGCAGGGCTCTGGTTTTCATGGTCTGTTTGTCTCCCATGCAGGAGTGGGCTTTTGGTTTTGAGACATTCCTGTTCCTGAGAGTAACCTCAATAAAACTCACTGGCTCATCAGTTAAATTTTGGGAGTTCTATGCTTTGATCTGCCACCGCTTTTCAATCTGGGAAAAGGAGAGTTTTTTCATCTCCCCAGGAATACTGCATAATATCTTAAAGTTATATTCAAGCTCATCAGTGTGTTCATTGTAAATAATACCAAGATGGGTTCTCTTCTCTTGTGCCTCTACTCTCTTCTCAGGCACACAGGATGAAGCTAAGCTCTCTTTCCAGTCTGATCTGCCGGCTTACTCTGAAGCACAACTGCAGGAACACCATCACTATGGAGGACACTAGACAGTCACAGTCCTCGGATATACAGAACAACTTACACAGGAGTTAATTTACCTGAGCTAATTCTCTCTAATGGCCATGTAATACAGAATGGGATGATTGGTTCATTGCTATCATATGTCATGAGCCTAGGCATTGGTAGTCATTTTTTTTAAATCAAAAGTTTTAAGCATTCCACACGTTTACTTGCAGTCTTGTAATGATTCCTGGTATGCTGATCTCACTCTGAAATACCCAACCACATGGCATAAATATGTTTTTAGGCTTTCAATTCCTAAGAATGATTTTTCTAGTGTTTATATGTAGCCCATAAACAATGGACAAGAACATACATCTGAATAAACACACACAATGTATCCTTTCAGAATGCCTGAGTTGCTGTGGCAGGCATGGTTTTGACTACTACCAAGTTGATTTGAACCAGCATACATGCACTTGCCCTTATAATGCACTGAACGGTAATATCTTTAAAAATAACTCTTGTGCCACATAAAATAATGACTTCAGGTGTCCTACACATAAATAAGCTTTGCTTTAGAGAGCAGAGTCAGTTCCCTTTCATATTTCTTATGTGCTCACACTGTTACTATAATTTCCTGACTTTATAAAATTAAAATCCTTCTCATAAGAAAAAAGTACAATATAATTTAAAAATTATATTTTGCCATCAAAAGTAAAAGTAAAAACCATATTCCTTAAAATTGTAATTAAGGCTACAAATTTAAAACTCAGAAATAATGAAAAATATAAAAGTCATGATTCTCACAGGGATATTAATTCATGTTAGAAAGAACTTTTTTTAAAGTATGTGAGAATTTTATTGCATTCAAGTCAAAAGTTCTACAATGGTGTCTGCAAAGAACAGAAATTACTTTAGAAATGCAACTTTCACATCCTGATAAAAATGCTCAAATTTGCAACCTTAACGTTATATATGTTCAGATTTATGCAGTTAGAATATATCAGCAAAACATATTCATTGTCCTAGTCTAGCACAGTATCTAAAAAGCAGCCATCCTGTACCTTTTTTTCTTGCCTTTCAACTGACCGAAGGTGTCTCTCTCCATTCTGGGGTCAGACAAGTTGATTTGAAAAGTTAATTTAGTCTCAATAAAACTAGACTAAATTCTTAACTTATATATAATATATTTATCTAGTAAATCACCATAAAAATATCTTTGGGTACTTTGATTCCACTTTTATCACAGTAATGTGCAATTACAGTGGCTATACAGACTTCATAGGAACATAAGCCATGGAGAAAATGCAAGAGCAGAAGCAGCAGTCAGCCACTGGATGATGGCAATTCTCATGGCTGCTATAATGGCAGCCTGGGAACAACAGGATGCATTCCGGGTAGAGATTAAAATAAGATTGGAGAGTTGACCATCAGTCAGAGACTGAGATTAAAATAAGATTGGAGAGTTGACCATCAGTCAGAGACTCCTAATCCCACTGCATTGGAGTTATATGAATACTGCAGGTCACATACTGTTCTTAGCATTCCTGGGAGGAACAAAATCAGCCGTGTCAGCCTTCAAGTCCAGACACAGGCTGATTGGAAGACTAACAAAAATAGAATATGCATCAGAATTCAAGGCACCCGAGTCAGCTCCTGAGCACCAGCCTGCTACAGATGTCTTAGTCACATTTTATGGGTTTATGTGGCATAATGTCAGGAAAATTCAGGAAGCAACAACTGATACTTATGAACACAGAAACTAAATGTAGGTAGACTTTGGAGTGCTTTAGTTGTTTTGTAAAAACATTAAAGAAAAAAAAGAATATATACATATATATTAGATCAGATTTCATGATTGGAGATTGATAATATGAAATAGATCAAATTTCATGATCATAGATTAAGAAATAAAGTTCATAAATAAAAGCAAAATTTCTTTGAAAGTCTTATGCAAATAGTATGAACAATTTATTGATTATAATTGACCTTCAACATTAATTTTTAGAAAAAGTTCATCTGAGGACACACTGGAAATGCTAATTTGTTTCAATGACTTTTAACTTTTGCTTTTCTCGCTACATGGTGAGGAGTTCACTATTTCACACAGATAACAAACTACCTCTTTTAGGGGAGACTGTCGTAAATCAGATGAAAGGAGACGGGTGTGGCCTGGGAAAGCACACAGGCTTACACACCATGGAAAGCACCTGCCTCTGTATGTACAAGCCTACAACAGGAACGAAAAAACCCTGGAGCTGAGACTGGTAGGTTACCAAATGGTAAGAGGATGTACTAAAACCTGACAAAACCTGATTTTAAAGGCAGCAAAATCTTGCATATAAGGATCTTTTTTAATATATTGGTTTTTCACTGGAAGTGTTTTAAAGTAATGCACTGGAAGTCATTGCGCATTAAGTTACAGATGTGACAGGTTTTGATTTTCAGTTCCTGTCTCCTCAGGAGTGTCCGCCTGTGTAAGCCGTGCACACAGAGAGCAGAGGGGTGGAGAGGTCCACAAGAGGGACCTGGATAAAGAAATGAACCTTTCATACTAATTTAAAATGGAACCTTTAAAGGTGTCTTCTTTTGCTTATAAAAATAAATGCTGTATTTCCTAGTACACAAAGCCGTTTTCTTTCTTAATTTGCAACTCCAAGTATGTTAATTCACATGCCGCCCCCTCTTTAATTGCCATCTCTTCAATTACATTTCTCTCTCTCTCTCTCTCTCTGTGTCTCTCTCTCTCTCTGTCTCTCTCTCTCACTCTGTGTGTGTGTATGTGTCTCTCTCTCTCTCTGTCTCTCTCTCTTTGAGATATCAGTAGGTTTCTACCCTCAGCTGGAGGAACTGACTAAACTCATTTTCTAAGTTATGTTGTCTGAAATTCTTTGCAGAGGCTTAAAAAGTAAAATTAACTTACCGACCAATTTCATATAAACTAGTCCGAGTAATTCCGCTAGAGCTAAGATACCCAAACCTGAAAACAGCAGTGGGCCGTGCACTGGTTCACAAGCTGTCAAACAAATAAAATTCTGTTAGAAGTGCATATGAAGCAAACACATTTTAATTTAAAGGAATCATCAATAACTAACAATATAAAGATTTTTTTTTCCTTTTGGTATATTCAGTGGTGGTACATGTGTGTGTGTATATATATGGCAAATAGTACTACCATTGAGCTACACCTCAGCATATGCCAGCTTTACAGGTAGTATTTCTTATTTTAATGATCAGTAAAAATAATGCCTATGTGTGTACAGTATAAGACTATTTCTATTACCAACTCAATAAGACAGCTTAATTATTAAAAAAAAACATTTTAGCATAGTGTACTGCTATCATATCAAGATTAGTGAAAAATAGTGTATAAAGTCCAAGGTGTCAACCAGGTTCAGTCTGGTTATTTGACAAGTTCTCCCATAAATATGGGCAGCATAGTAGGGCTATTAGAACAATCATCCCATAAGCCATATATAGGTAACATTCTTGTAGCAAAGGATGTGTGTGAGTGTATTGTTTGTGTGTGTTGGGGTGGGGGTTACTAAAAAAGAAAGGCTCTCAATTTCAAATGCTGAAAAATATGCAGAGATGCAAAATCATTGCTCCCTGATGGTGTTGGCAAACACAGTTTGCCAGTTTGCTACAAAAATTAGCTGCACCTTACCACACAATGCAAAAATTACAGCCCTTGGTATTTAGCCAACAAGAGCTGAAAATTTATATCCACACAAACACATGCTCATTGATGTTTACAGTAGCTTTATTCATCTGTCACAAAAAGAGGAAAGCAACCAGGATGGCCCCTCAGTAGGTGAATGAAAAATACTAAACACATTATGGCAACAATATTTTTTTCAGCACTAATGAGCTACCAAGCTATAAAAAAGACATGGAGGAAACTTAAGACTTATATTTAAAAAGAAAGGAATCCCCCATGAAAAGGCACAAACATAAGCTCTGTACTTTTCTCACAGTATAAATATAGCTTTAAGACATTCTGGAAAACTATGTGGAAAGTTTAAAGGTCAGTGATGTCAGGGATTAGGAAGAGAGACAGATGAACAAGCAGAATATGAGGGAATTCTTCCATGTGATACCACAACGGCAAACACGTCACTGCACATCTGTCACAGCCACAGAATGTATGGTACAACACCAGTAGCCAACCATGATGTAATCTATTAGTTTGGGCTGGTAAAGATGTCTCTACATTGGTTTATCCACTGTTCTGTGGTGGAAGACTGTCAGAGGCTGTGGGTGGATGGGGAATAGGAAAAGGGTAGCGTATATGGTAAGTCTCTGTACTTTCCACTAGGCTTTTCTATGAATCCACAACTGCTCTAAAAGAAAAGGCCATGCAGTTAAAAGAAGACAAAGGTAAAGAGGAAGTAAGAGCTCTAACCTAACTAAAACATGTAAGAATCAGAAACATGCAAGTGTGACTCACCCATGATGCAGAGACAGAGTCCAACCAAAGCAAGGACATAGCCTAGCACTTGAGTGATCAATATGGCAATGGTGAAGGAGGTCATTCCAAAAGCTGGGGGAGGAAAAGAATATAACAGCAGCATGCTGAGAACACCCATGAAGCAGTTACTCTGCCTGGCGTCTGACACACTGCAAGATGACCTGCAGTTCCTCATCAGACGACATGTTCTCCAGCTAATCTTCTCACACGAGTGTCACTTCCAGACTCACACACTCTGCAAGCTTCTATTGTCAGTCAGTCACCTGAGGGACTGGGAGCCTTTACCAAATTCTCCAGACAGTGTTGTTATTACACTTGTAAACTGCATGGTATAAACGGCTTCTTATGCATGGCTTATCCACATGCACACAATTGTTGGGTGGAGTTTGTGTGGGGGGAACACAAACATAACCTCTGTGCTGTGTGTGGACAAGATCTGTGCTTTTCTAACTAACCTTTAAATACAGCCAAAGGATCTAAGACAATGCTTAAAGAGACTCTTTAACAATAACAAAAATATGACCTAAATTCACAGAAATGGTGTTGATTATAGTTGGACTAGCCATACTTTTCAGCGTCGCCAATAATAAGAAACTGTTTCTAAAATTTGTGACTTATGTACACATGTACAGAACCAGTTTTTTTTTTTCTGCAAAGGGTTAGTAAAAGAACAAAAAGAATGTTTTGAATACTGATTTACAGCTGCAAAAAACAAAATTAGAATATGCAAATAATCATTAAAATTTATACAACATACTTTAAAATTATACCAATTCCATCAAATATTCAAGAAAATTGCTTTTCATATAATTGTTGAGAAGACCTAGCAACCTGAAAATTAATCTGTATGGGAAATGTCACTAAGAATACAATGGACAAACTAACAAACCAACTTATATTGAACTGCTAAGACCACACATGAATATTTTTACCAAAGTATTTTTTTTAAGAGAAAAGAAAAATCTTAGACTGTAAGAATAAATACTCACCCGTCATAAACACATTGTACTGAAGTGCTATTAATATTCCTATAGAGATGGCAATCAGGCCAAGTCCAGAAGCACTCTTTACAGGGTTTTCTCCTGTTATAAAAATATATATATTTAATATTTTCTTATAGATTTCTTTGCGAAGTTATATACTTATTCTTCTAAATGTTTTCATCTCAATGGTATCTTATACATTGCAAAAGCCTTAAAATGTTTTCTCTGAGTTCACACAAAATAAGTAATTCTTATTTTAACATTTAAGGCCAAGCTAAAGGATTTGTATCTCAACATGTTGAATCTCTTATTTGGCTTTAACGCTAGCTGCCTTACATAGTTCCAGCTGCTAAACTTGCTCTCACCGTCCACCTTCCATTCATTCTGAGTACTCAGCCTGCTGCCACGCCAAATCAAGCATTCTTTCATATTCTCTCCTGATTTCATCGCCTCCCCAGGTCCTCACCAGACCTGGACACAAACACAGCTATGAAATCTGTGTTCTAAAGATCTGCCTGTGCCTCATTCTCCCTAAGAGACGTCAGTAGTGTTCTGTGGTCTGCCATGGTAAGTTCCAGCCTTTGCTTTCCTTCCCATCTGCCACTATTTTCCATGCATATTTCTACCTTTCAGCTGCAATGACCACTTTACAAAGACTTGTCTCTTGTGCATGCCCCTTTCCACATTCTTAGCCAGAGAAACTTGGCTCCATAGTGGATTTAATGGGGGCCCTGGCTAGATTCACACCTTCCTGTTCCTGGTAACTACAAGTACCATGTCACGAAGCAGAACAAATATCAAATGGGGAAATATATGCTCCTAATTCAAGCATGTAGAAGGAAGACCGTACTGGAATTGAGTGAGTGTCTGAATATCTACCTCTTGATGAATGTTACTGGAGAGAGGAAGAGAGAGACCTCACACAGACACTGCGGACACAGGGAAGGAAGAGGCAGTGATGGGCTGCTCTACTAGCTGAGAAATTCTAAGCACTGCCTGTAAACAGCAGAACCTAGAAGAGGCATGGCAAGGGTTCTTCCCCAGAAGGGACTTCCCCAGGTCCTCCAGACAATTTCAATTGCTTGAGACTACATCATTTGCTACAATCTGTCACGATAGCCCTATAAACCAATACACAGCCCCTTGGGATGTCTCTCACAGAAGCCCTCCTGCCTGACCCCAGTCCGGGCACAGTTTACCTGGGATGAGAAGGATGGCTCCGACAATGACAATGAGGGTGAGCACCGTCCCGGCGATGAGCAGCAGAATGATTCTCTTACTCGTTCGAGTGGATTTATACTTAAGTGCTTAAGAGAAAAACAAAGAATTACATAACTCAGTCACAAGTGATGCCATTTTTGTAACACATACTGTGAGAGAGAAACTGAAAATTCCCCCCATATGGGAGTAACCTCAGAAGCATAATTCTGTATCATCAAGTCACTTCCTATCCCTGAATTTTTTTTTAAGTTAGGTGACATTTTATTCCCTGCATTTGATACACTAAAACAACATATAAAAGGCTTTCTAAATTGAAGCATCATTAAGCCCTTTTCACATTTCCCCCCCTAGCAGTAGATCTGTGCATAGAATATGGCAGAATCCCTGTACCCCACATACTAGATGCCAGTAAGAGTCCCTCAACTTCCCTATCTATCAAAGTGTTCTCAGACATCTTCAATATCCCCAGAGGAGCAAAATCATCCCAACTAACACGGCAGAGGATACTCAGTGCTGGTAAGACATAACTACACACAGAGCAACACGGAGAAAATGAACATCCATTTTTAAAACTCAGTAGGACAACCAGGAGTTGGGTAATTTAATTTGAAAATGAAGACAGATTAAATATTTTTTTAAAATCACATTCTCATAATACCCATGTAGAAAAAAAACCATAAAACTTTCAACTGAGATATTGAAATAAAAACACTGCCAAGGTTCAAAAAGAGGCCCAGCAGACAGAAATCACTGGTCCTGATGCAGGTTCCTCCTCAGGTACCACTACCCTCCCTGAGACTACAGGTAGTGATAGGCATCACGAGCATTTTCTTTTTTATCTCTTTTTGGACTTTCTGTTTGATTAGTGTGGAAATTATGTTTTTCACCAAGAAAGAGAGAGAGAAGAGGGGTATGAGATTAAGAAGGAAATCCACTAAAGGCCAGCTGAGATCACACTGAAGAGCGCTGGAAGATCTGAGACTGGCGCTCTGTTGTGACACCTACACAAGGATGTCTTGCTTGCTGGCAACCAAGGGGGTGTGCTGGTTTGCAGGAGAAATGCCACTCTTAGGCTCACACATTTGAACACTTGGTGGTGCTGTCTGGGGGAGGTAATCGCACTTTGAGGTGATGGGCCCTTATTGAAGGGAACAGATCATTAAAAGCAGCCTTTAGAAATTTATAGACTCTCCCTATTTCTAGTTCTCTTTCCCTCCCTCCTTCCCTTCCACCATCCATCCATCCATCCCCCGCCCCTCTGCTTCACGGCTGCCATGTATTTCTGCCATTATGGACTTTCCCTTTAGAACTATAAGCCAAAATAAATATCTCTTCCTTAAATTGCTTTTGGTCATGATATTTTATCAAAGCAACAAAAAAACAACTAATTCAATGGGGAATTATTTTTAAATGTTGTATTTCTTTTAATTTTCTTCTACTGAAATGATGAACAGATTAAACATAAGAAAAATTGGAAAAGTAAAAATCTATCTTGAAGGCACCTGAAGACTTTAATTGCTCTATGGTTCTAGATTCTTTCCTATTGTTGTGATAAAATACCCTTTCCATAAATGACTTTGGAGAGGGAAGGGATTATTTCAGTTTACTGGTTACAGTCTATCACTGACATCAGAGTAGGTTTTATTTCAGTTTACTGCCTACAGTTTATCCTTGACAGACATCAAGGCAGGAACTCAAGCAAGAACTTGAAGCAGAAATGACCGAGGAACACTGCTTGCTGGCTCAAGCTTAGCTAGATTCCTTACATAGCCCGGGACCACCTATCTGTCTGTACAGGGAATAGTGCTACCCACAGTAGGCTGGGTCTTCCAACATGAATAAACCAATCAAGGCAATTCACCAAAAGCCAATCTGATCTGGGCAATCGTTCAATTGTTCTTCTCAGATGACTCAGGGCTGTGTCTCAAGTTGATAGTTAAAGCTAACTAGGGAAGCCTCCTACCCATCCTTTTGATTACAATCTCAGTTCCAGTCACTTCAGAAGGAGACACTGGTCTAAATAAAGACAGTCCACAAAGCTGAGTAACGGACACTCTTAAAAACCAGAGTGCATCGAGTGGCAAGATCCCTGGGCTCTGGTTTGGTTGGTCACATCTATCCAGCCTTAGAGCTCACACAATGACTGCTCAGTCCCATCCCTGCCTTCTTAAAAGGAGGAGTTTTCACAGCTTCTTACTTTCACACCTCAAATGCCAGCTAGAAAGAAACTGAGTGTTTGGGTCACAAAAGACAAAACCCTATTTCAGACAGGCAGAAACACAATGTTTCTCTAGGCGTATGTTTCATTTTCCATTTAATCCCATATATACTGAAAATTGTAAAAGTTGCAACATAAAAGTTGCTTCAAATGCACCACACAATCAGTCATTCATTCATTAGAGACTTCTGGGTTTAATAATAATAATAAATGAGCCATTAAAAGTAAAAATAAGAATAAACTCCATCCCTTTCAGGCTCAGCAGGCAGAGTTGTTGAATGGGAAATAATACCAACAATAGCAAGAAAAACAAAACACCAAAAAATACTACATCAAAGGGCCTTTTAAGTAATCTATGTGTCAAAGGTAGCCTTTTCAGTTCTTGTTGATTGGTTCAACCACTCTTTTCCAGGATACCTATTTTTTCTTAAACAGTTATTGCAGCAAATACTGGGCTTTCAGTAATCTCAGGCACTGGAAGAACATCTGTGTTTTCTTGAGCAAACATTCAGAGGGAATCTCTTCTGGCTCATATTCTTTGCTCACAATGGCTGCATTCAGTCAGGCCCCACAGCAGGGAGAAAAGGTATCTGCTTAGCCCAGTGTTCTCAGTGACAATGAGATTCCATAGAACTCAACAATTTCAAGGGTCTTTGTTGGTGATTTCTTCTTGTTCTTTAACAAGTGGATTTATTTGTCCTTTACCAACACAACAAAGACAACATGGATGCAAGTAATTTCTAAAACATAATAAAAATAATATTTGGAAATTCTTTTTTTTCCTGAGACAGAGTCTCTCTATGTAGCCCTGGCTGTCCTAGAACTCTCTATGTAGACCAAGTTGGCCTTGCATTCACTTCAAGTGCTAAGATTAAAGTGTGCACCATACACCCAGGCTAATTTAATATATTCTTAACAGCAGGCTTTTTATCAAACTTCCTAGTATAATTTTGTAGCTTAGCAAAATAACCCATGCAATTTTAATAATGTGCATGCTTTTAAAGATTCTCTCAGCTAAAACTACTGAAACCAGCACTTAACATATATAAGAAATAATAGCACTTACTTTTTTGTTTTGTTTTTGGAGACAGAGTCTCACTGTATAGCCCTGGATGGCCTGGAACTAACTCACTTTGCAGAACAGGCTGGGATTAGTTGTACCACCAGGCCCCACCCAGAGTTTAGAGTTGTGTTTTTTAAAGTTTCTGACTTTATAGTTAACAGATACAGAAAGTTTTTAATTACTAGATACAAAAAAACCAACTCTCAGGGGAAGCCATATGAGTAGATTTTGTTTGTTCTGTGATACAGTCTCACTATGTAGCTCATGAGGACCTTGAATCTACATCCCCCCATCTCTCCCTCTCACGTGCTGGCATCCCAGGACTGTACCACCTTGCCTGGCACTACATTAGGTATTCTTCTAATTAAAAGATATACTAGATAATTTCACATCATATGTAATATAAAACATTAAATCTGTCAGGCTACATCTCAAATGTTTGTTGGGCTCATTCACAAACTTTTACTACATGTGAACTCTAACATACCTATTCTTTTATTAGTTCATATCAAGGAACAAATGGAAGATTGCTTTATTGGACAAGAATCGGGTAATTTCAACCCAACCAACCCATGGAAGGCAGAGATCTAGTCTAGTCTGAGTTTCTTGTCTGCTAAACCTTCCACTGAACAAAGAATCTGCATGCTCTTCCAGCGACCCAAATGAGGGGCTAATGTTCCTAACAGACACAACTGTTCTGGTCTCTGCCATTGACCCAAAGCACATGGGAAGATGGCACCTGAATTGTGGTTGATAAAGCCTAGTAAATTAATCAAGCCAATTTAGGGTTGAAAATAAAATATATCATGTTAAACTTTCATGGTCCTCGAACACCCACAAAGACTGTACACCACTTAGAAAAACCCATTGCTTGCTCAAAAGACATGACATCCAGACAGTCCCTAGCCACATGACTATGGTGACTATGGTGAAGGGACATGAAGTACTGAATTTATATCAGATTAAGAGTAAATGATGGAGACAAAAAGCATCAATTTAATTATTGTAGTATTTTTTAGTAACTTTGCAAAAGTAATTTAGAATCTGTTGGCTTTAAATCAATACTGCTTTCATTATAATCTGGTAAAGTACATATAATAACTTTTAAAAATTAAAGTAAAATTTCATTTTTAAAAACACACACACACACATAGATGAAGGCCTTGTGGAAATGGTGCTGGAGAAAAACGAGCTGCTTTGTATAAAGTGTTTACTTACCATAAGGGCTTAAGGTAAATAATAGATTCTACATCCTAACCAACTTCTCTGATGAAATAAGTTTATCAAAGTGAATACTAGTAATGACGATCACACTCCCTGTCCATAGAAACTGGAGGGGGGTAGTTTTTTTTTTTTAAAAGTAATTATCTGAATTCAACAGAGGGGAATGTCCATTAGACATCTACTCATGAAATATTACTCTGGCTCAATGGAAAGTTCCAGAATTTCAGAGTATATTCAAGAGCAGTGATGTCTAGATTTTGAAAGCACACAGAACTGGTGACCACAGTCCTGTAAGAGTAAAGTGCTGTGCTACAGCTTGGCTCAGTTCCTCTTCCAGTAAAGTCCATGAATAGCCACATGGCTTAGGGATCCTATGAAAACTACAGAAAAAGGATCAAGCTCAACACTATTGAATAAAATCATTAAAATCATTTATGATTAGGGCCCACTATCCAGGCCACAGACTGACTTTTTGTAATAATATTTACCAGAATGACATTTTGTTTTCTTACTTGAATAGAACTTTCCATTTCAATTTCATGTTTGTCCTCATTTCTTCGGAATTATTATTCCCATTCACTGAGAAAAATCCCTGTACCATTACTTCTTTTCCATGTGCTTCCAAGGCCTTGGTACTTTCATTAAGCTAGGCTCGTTGGGAAATTGCCTATTTATTTATTTATTAATTTCCCAACAATCATCTTCATAGCAACATCTGCCCAAATACCACCAAGTGATAACCCAAATATCCATGAGGTAATCTTTAGTATGGGCAAGGAAATGATGAATGTCTAGAATACACAAAACTAAATCCCAGAAGCTTTCACTTTACACAGTTATGACATGCATGGGTTCCATGGTTTGCCTGTATAATTCAGGTCCTCCAAATACAGTTAGAAGGTTCATTACCAAAATGCATCAAGTGAGTAATACATGAAGTATGGTTCATGCTACATCTTTAATCCAAAAATCATAATGTAATATAAATAGCAGAAGTGTCATTGTGTCACAACTATTGAAGAATGCTGACAGGTACTGCATGCTTATTTTCAGTTCATGCGCAGACAGCCAAGTGAGTAGTTCTATCTCCTCATCTCCCAGCGAGTGATAAACCAATAGGATACTCTCTAATGCTTTCCTGGAAAAAGAGACTGGGGAAGAGGTGAAAGTGCTGAGAAATTCAAACAGACCATATCAAGGTACCACAAGAGCCACTGTAGGCTTGGTGACACTTCCACCATGAGGGTAGCTCAAGAGACAGTCTAGCAGCTCAGGAAAGGTGATCTCAGACATAAACAAAAAAGTAAGGAGCATGTGACAATAGGAATGTTGCTGAGGATGTGACTCTGGTACAGAAAGAAACAAACAAACAAGCAAACAAATGACAACAAAACCATCAAATAAAAAGTACACCACAGAACTCTGAGATGTTTCATTGAAAGCACAAAGATGAAATGTTGCGGGCTGATATGAATTCAGAAGGAGCCTGACAATTTACCAGGGGAATGCTTGCTATATCGTTCCGAAGTTATAGAGCAAAAACAAAAGTGTCATTCAAACCTTAATATGACACTTTAGATACTGACTTTTGAATAGTTCTATTTGTCGTGTAGCAATTATTAATTGTACCATTATTTTCATTTTCCAATGCAGTCATACTAGGAAAGATTTTATTTTTCAAAGATTTTTGCAAAGACACGGTTCTTGCTATGTAGGCCTGCTTTGCCTGGTACTTGCTCTGTAGTGCTAGGACCACAGGACTGCACCACCAACCCAGCTTGTTTTGACAATATACTTTGAAGGCCACTGTATGATAGTAATTTTCCTGTCTATTATCAAGACTGTTTTTTGGAGCTCAGCTTTCATGGTCAGGTTCATGGTCATGCAGCTGAGTGTAAAGCAAAGAATCACCTGTCTAGGACAAGGATTAAAGGAAAGGAAAACAAAAAACAGATATGTATGTGACAGTGAACCTCAGACACTAGCCAGCTCTTTACATATAGCTGGGATCTAAGCCAAAAAGAACTGCAATCCTATGCACAGCATTTGAAAGCACCTATCAGCCATCTAAATGGAGGAAAGAACTTATGCTACCACCATGTAGATGAAGAACCCTGAAAATCAGCCAGGGGCCTGTCAACAACAGACTGACTGAGTTGATACAACATAAGGGATCTATCTTAAGATTTCTACTGCTGTACCCAAAGCAACTTGTGAGGGACAGGGTTTATCTCAGCTTGGAACTCTCAGGTCATACGCCATCATTGAGAAAAGGCTATAGCTGTCCTGAGCTGTGGTTCAAGGCATAGCTTTCTGCAAACAAATTGTTTTCAAAGGTTTAGATTTCTTCTCAAAGAACAGCAGATTCCCATGCAGAGCCAGAGAGACCTCTGAGAGAAAAGTTCTATGGTCAAGTACAGACTCAGATGGAAAGCTAAAAAGAACTAGAAAACCAATAAAGGAAAACTTTTGGGTCTGTGTAAGCATTAATGCATGGCCTCACAAGTGGGATAGCAGGTCAGAACCAAGGAGCCTTTTACAGGGTAGAAGTGATTGATTGATTGATTGATTGACTGATTAATTCTGGCAAAGTAAGAGATAGGAAGCTGTGCCATCTTGATGGCACTGACTGACATGTGCTGGCCTCAAAGCCAACAGGTACGGACACTCACTTCCACACCTCACACCTTTAGCTCAGTACCCAGCAGTCATCAGGCATCTTGCCAGGATGAACTGGAGCAGAAAAATGAACACATGAGAACAACATTCTTCTCTACTACTAGTAGTTTCTCGGGCTTGAAGTGGTACACTGGGTACACACCCATCCTTCCTACAGATAAACTTTAGGCAGGCAGATAACCTTCTGGTCAACAGCACTGCTCAAATCCAGGATTACCAGAAAACCACTGAGTGTGGACAAACTACCTGTCTCTTAACTTCAAAACAGGGATAACAAGAGTCAGGGCACTGGCAGAGTCCCTGTGGGAAATAAATGGTGAGACACTTGGCACAGTGAGTGGACGCTCCTCAGAGCAAGAGCTCCACAAATATTCAGCTGCTATTATAACAACTCAACTTTACGTGTGAGGCTGCTTCTGAGTGAGTCGAATACAGAGGTTTGTCTTCCGAACACACACTCTTACCCTCTCAGGTTCCCCCTTTGTTTAAAAAGAACCAAAATCAAACATTTCCCTTACATATATGGTTCATACATATACTCTTTAAAATGAAATTGGCATAATAAAAACAGATGTCCAAACTCACTAATATCACACTAACAATATTTTTTTTTCCACACATCAAATTAGCAAAGGTTTTTAGAACTATAACACTGTCAGGACCCTGAGATGAACTGTGGACGTTCTTGTCAGTGGTAGCAGTAATTGAGACTGTGGATCTGGGACACATATTGGTAGAATTTATCTGTAGGCTTAAAATGCCACTGCTCTTAGCCCAAAAGCTCTTAGGCTTTTATAAGTTTCCCTGTATCTCGTGATACCCATTAAGATGAAACTTCAATTAAACATTAGGCAGCCATAACAGGAGAGCCCAAGCAGCCACAGCAACACTGTGAAGACACCAGGACACAGAGATGTACAAATACATAAGCTGTATGAGCGCATTCATGGTTTCCTTTTACTGAAGAAAAACAGCAAAACCAAGAAAGATGGAAAGGGAAGCTGGAAGGTTACTAGAATCAAAAAACCAAGACCAAAACAACCCTTATTTCTATATACAGGGCCAGTAGATGACTTATTTTCTTGGTAACTTCTTATGTAATGTATTCCATAGTCAGAAAAAAATTGTCTTATTCTATATAAATACGGTTGATCACAAACAGATTCATTTCTGATCCATTCCACTGAAAATGATGTCGCTAACAATCAGGTCAGAACCCAGAAAACTTCCGTCAATTCAACTCAACAGCGCTCCTGTGAAATCACCGCCTAATCCTAAAAAGGCTGTCTCCTGCCTGAATCACATGACTCTGTCCTGAAAGCCTGGGTCTGCAAATGTGGCTGAAAACTTCCCTTAACACCTGTGATTATGGGGCAGGGCCTGAGGCTGTATCAGCTCTTTCCTTAAAATAAGAGGTTTTCTGGAACTCTAAGATAACTTCCAGCAGCATCTCACTGTCTTGAAAGTAAGGGCTATGATGTCTTGGCAGCTGCCACTGTCAACCCTTGTTTCCGTCTTTTCCTATTTAGACACAACCTGGGAACATTTCTAAAGTCACTAAGCACTTCCAGAGCCCGTGGTGCATTGGGCAAAGCTCTTCAAATAAACCGCCAGTCATGTCACATCTGTTTTTATGTCCCACTGTGGACACAGCCTCCTCCTTCCTAGGAAAGAACTTCGTGAACTATCCAGCAGGCATCCTGTACAGTGATTCACTAGTGTTCCCCTCCCTAAAGGCTGGGGAGCAAATTTAATGAGCACCGTTTCCTAGAGAAGTGTTTCCTGGTCTTCAGTGGCTATGCCAGGCCCCCAGAGGATGAGCAAATCTTACACTTTACAAGTTTGATAGTTTAGTCTGCCATCTCAGAACTTCACAAATGTTGTCAAGTTCTCTTACTATACTGGTATGGAAATATTGAGATCAGCATGGTCCTGGTGGAATGGCTATAGGCTTGTATGTAGATACTATTGAGTATAGTATTCTAGAATAATAAGGTTTGGGAGAGACCCTGATTCAAAGAAGAAGGTGGAAAGCTATTGGGACCTAGAACTCACACAACAGATTACTCTACAATGACAGTTTTATGCTACTGGGGTAGATCAGACACAGCATCAAGTTTGGTCTTCAGAGATTCAGTTATGGGGCTATCAAAGCAAGATCACAGAGTACAGCTTCTTCCTTCAGAGGCTGCAGAGCTGTACAAGGGGCACAGACAGGCCTTTGTCTACAGACGAGCTTAAACTGGGCAAATGAGGCAGTGCATCCCCAAACCCCAGAGCATAGATAGCATCCTGTCTTCACACTTAAGAAGCCTATGACCATCTGTTTACCAAATAAAACAACATCTGGAAATAATCATGTCACAGGACTAGAGGTGTTGTCATCCATCCCACATAGATCTCAAAACACCATTCACAACAAAATACCTTAAACTTAAATATAAGCTGTAGCAAAAATATGAACGATGCTATAAGCTTTAAAGAAACTGTATGTAAATTGGTTATTCTTATACTATAGTAGTAACACTTTGCCCAATACAGGGTAGATAGACTATTGCACTGGTAATGCCCTAGAAATAACTATTGTGTCACTGAAACATAAATGAAAAATGCATTCAAATACTTACTTAAAATACCAAACTTTCCCCAGAACAGGAGTATAGCCAAAACTGGGAAAATAACAATGAGGATTTTTTCATTTGGAGAAAACCATGACACTGTGAAGAAAGAAAACAAAAATCATAATTAGTTGGGTTTTTTAAAACCATACTCACTTCTAATGGTCTCAAATACATCCTTATTATTTTAGTAGAAGACAGAAACAATTAAAACAGTGGACCACGGTTTCTATGCAAAAACATTTCATGTACAACTTACTCAGAAACAAATTCTTTGAATGGGTATAGGATATGTGCATCTGTGTGGATCAAAGTTAAAGTCTGGTGTCTTCCCAATAGCTTTCCACCTTGTTCTTGGAATTAGGGAATTAGAGTCTCTTCCAAACCCGGAGAACGCTGATTAGACTAGGCTGTGGATGTTGAACTTAGGGGAATAGCTGTTCCTGTCTCTCCAGTGCTGTGCCCTGGCCCTCTGTACGGATGCTGGGGATTTGAACTCAGACCCTTAAACTTGGACCACAAGCACTTTACCCACTGATCTAGTCCCTTAGTTCCATAGAACAAAACATGTTATTTAGGAAGCCCATAGCTCTGGACTTGGATGCAGCTCACCACACTTCCTGTCCTGTGTTCTGCAAAAGGACAGGTGGTAGCAGAGACAGGCTCTGGCCACACTGCAGGTGGAAAAGTCAGTTCTGACTCAAAATCCTTATGACTGTAGACAATGTCTGAACACCTCCATTCATCAATGCCCTCAAATGACACAGACTGTATTTGTTGAGGATTTCTACTGCTAACTAATATATGTAAATATACTTCTAAAATGATACATGTGAAGGGTGTAACGTGCTTGGTAACTGCGTACTGCAGTTATTGTGTATTTGTTTGTTGGATACCTGTGTGTGCAGAGTGTCAGAATAACCATCAAGGAACAGTGAGTGTTCCTTTCAAGTCTGACTCAGAGGGCCACATAAAGGAGCTCTCGGGACCACGAGGCCCTTCCATGACTGTGACTAAGAAAAACACAGGTGCCTCTGGCCTTTTCTCAAGCTGACTCTCAAACAGAAGACCTAATTCATAAGCCACAAACTTTAAAAGACAGTTTTATATAAACAGGAGAGACTATATGTTATTAAGGAAGGTATTTAGGTACATGCTAAGATTCCAAATAAGACTTGTTCAGAACTTTCAAAACGTCACGTTTGACTGCAATTGATAATCCCACAGACAGAAATTTTATGTATGAGATCTGTTTTTCTGTGACAGCAAAGCCAAGTATACACATGGATAGAATTTTAAAGTGTGCTGTACAGGTGTGTGCTAGCTAAAGGGCCCTTTTGCTCCTGACTTCTGTCTCAGGCAAGCACTGGCATTCCTCCGAGATCAACCCTATGGAGTCCTTCTGTCCTGTGTCAATGTGCAAGTTCATGGGCTTTCATTCAAAGTGACAGCTATGTGTTTCTTATATTAAGCTTACAAACTAAATACTGGTGAAATGCTTTTATTAATTTCTGTAACATAACAAAATTGTAAATTCTATCTTGGAAATATCAGTGCTTCCAAATCTAATGTTCTGCACTATCCACAGTAGATCCAGCCTATTTGCTATTGAAGATAACAAATATTCTAAATTAGTGGATAACAAAACCCAATTTTCTTAAAAACGTAATTATTCCGTGTGTATGTGTGTGTGTGTGTGTGTGTGTGTGTGTGTGTGTGTGTGTGTGTGTGTGTATGTAGGTCAAATGACATCTTACAGAAGTTGGTCCTGTCCTTCTACTATGCATGTCCAGGGATTGTGTTCATGTAGTCAGATCTGACAGTGAGTACCTTAACCTGCTGAGCCATCCATCTGGATAACCCATACTAATTACAATGTCTGTCAGTCCTGCAGGACAGTGGACAGGATCTCAGTGACGCTGAATTCTCAGAATGTCACTGCCGCCATGATGCATGAGAGAGAACCGTGTGAGCGACAAGCACCACTCTGGGTTTGGTTTTACTGGTCACATTTGAGGTTGAAACAGAGAATTGACCAAAGGAAGGTGGTAGAGTAAGATCTGCAAGCGACAGAAGTGGCTGAGTGAACTGGACGCCGCCACAGACAAAAAGACATGAGGAGAGCAGCTACAGTTCTCCCAGCATGGGAGAAATCCGAGCACAGCAAGTCGAAGCTGTGAAGGAAGACTGTGACCTCAGGGCAGATAGATCCCTGGGAAGGAACGCGTCTCTGTGCACCAAGCAGTTAGGTAGCAAGCTGGAATGGTCACAAGCATGCTGCCTGACACAAGAGAAATCGAGAATGAGTTGCTATGACACAGTCAATGATTACTAAAGGACTAGAAGATTCTATGAGGAAAAGATGAGAGAGAGAAGAGGACAGCTCAACGACAGAGAGAAAGCAAAATAGAGCAAAAAAGATTATGGTCTAAGATTCTCAATCAGAACACATAAAAATCTCCCAGTGTGCATGAAAACTTGACACACTCTGCTGTCATTAGCACATCAAGAAGTTAGCATGTTTCCTGTTGGTAAATATGAGGTGTGGGGGGGTGTCTCTCACTCCCTGTTGAAAATGACTGCTGTTGCTACGCGTTTCTGCTGAAGTCTAGCTCCTGTGACTGACACCAATGTGTCATCCTTTTCTAATAAGTTATGCTGGGGAAATGCTGAGTCACTGAACTGGACACTTAAAAATCAACTGAGCTATGCATGGTGGTACACTTCTATAATCTCAATACTCAAAAGGCTGAAGCAGAAAGATCATGAGTTCAAGGCCAGCCTGAACTGTACAGCTAGACTCTGTCAAAAAAAATGGTAGGAGAAAACCTCCAGTGTTTTATATAAACCCATTTGGCTGTCCATTAAGCTGCTGATTCACAGAAGTGTCAGGTGCCATTAACTCCTCCTCCCTAGGGGAGAGCGAGACTAGGCACTTCTCTAAGATCCCTTTCAGCTCTGACTTTCTATGGCATTAAGGAAATTAATTAAGCATAAAATGTTCTAAGAGCAGTATCTCAGGATTGGGAAAGATACTCCAAGGGCATTGACTTTGATTCCACCCAAGCTATGGCTGGGGATCCTTCCCCTCAGGCTCCCAAGGTCCCATTCCTCATCAGGAAGATGACACCCAGGAAAATGAACTTATTACTATAAAGACAGAGATGTTACTAAGGAGGGTGTGGTCTGTGGGTAAACACTCAACCATTGCTTCCAATCTGTTAGTGACACTCAGGATTCCCCTTCTGTAAAATAGACATGTCTAAGATGGTGAAGCCTCTCCCTTCCTCAAATACATTTGCAACATATATACACAGCGGCTAAATGAAAATTTCCCTTCTGGCCTGACAATGCTCTCCACATAAGCCAAAGACTATATAACAAAAACACCAACACCAGGCATGAGAATGCCCTTTTGAGTTGGTGAAGGTTGTCCAAGAGACTCCCAAAACATTATGGACTAGTACTGTTGCAAGTCGTTCACTCCTGAGGTGGAAGGAAGGTAAGACCCTATTGCTGAGGCTGTCATGAATTTTGGACACAGGAGTTAGAGGATCTGGCCTGAAAACCTCCTCCCTGAGGATAACTATCTTGGTACTAGAAGGTGCTATGCCAGCTTCCAAAGGAAGGAAACAACCAAACATTGTCACTTGTGAACCACTACAGCCATCAGCAAGGTGAACAATCCTAGGGCTACAATAGAGGTGTGCATAGTGCAGGAGTAACCAAAAGCTTTTTGGTTGTACCTCAGCCAGCTCAGCAAGAGGAAAACCCTGCCTGGACTAGAAACCCAGCCAAATGTACATGGTTAGTGGAACCGTGGGTCTTGGAGTAAATCTACAATAGCCATTTTACTAAACCAATAAAAACTCTGAAAACATTTTAAATATTTACCATATGTGCACAAATAAGTGTTCTCACCCTTCATTGAAGAAACTTCCTTTTATTTGCAACAGAGACCATTACAAAATCACATCTGATCAAAGTGCAGAAAACAAGAGATTGTGTGATGCCCACTCCCAACAGATATATATATATCTCTACAATTCCTGCACAAGCCTTGTATTCCTGCTGAATTGGGGTGTGGAAAGAGTCTCAAAAGCCAGAGAAGTGGGAAGTTTCCTGTGAGATCGTTGTCTCATAGAAACTATGAAGAGGGTATCTCCATGATGTCTCATCAACATGGCCACCAAAACAATAACAACACCATCAGACATTGAATGACAAAGTTCAAATTCATAGAAAAGTTCATGGGACCTCAATTATAGACAAAGAACTACCAGCAACTAGAAAATGTTGAGAATAAGAGAAAAGGTCTTTCCCAGGGAAGAGTCCCTCACTTGGTCACCCAATACCACGGGTCAATCCTGACATACAAGTAACATTAATAGATGGAACAGTCTGCATTAGAAATTTGTGTGTGTAGTGTGTGTGTGTGCAGTAACAGTTCAATAAAAAGAGGCCTTGAATTTGACAGAGCGAGGGTGCATATATAGTAGGAGCTAGAGAAAGTAAAGGGAAAATAATTTAATTTCAAGAAATTAAAAAAAATAAAATAAAATAAACATTTGCAAACCTCGAAAACATAGAAAAATAAGTTTCCGCAAAAGATCACAATACATCTTATAGCATTAAAATTCAAGTGAAGTCTTTGACTAGATGCTTGGGAATTATTAATGCTTTTCTTGTATGTCTACAATCACCAGTCATATGACCAAACTCAAAATTCTAAGGTCATATTTCCTATGATGATTCCAACTAGAAAAGGAAGTTTGTCGGTAGAATTAAGATGCTAGTCAATTGACATTAACAATGTGAGCTATCCATAAAGGGCAGGAACTGGTCCAGTGAAATGATTCTTAAAGGATTCTGGGCTCTTTCTGGAAACATAATTTCTGTATATTGGAAGGACTCAGTGAGATAAAGAGTTCCTTCCCCTGGCTTGGCACATATGACAAAGAATAGGTGAACCTGTAAGAAAGGCGGGAAGACACTCTACTCCACCCCAACCCCAGACACCAAACAAAGTCGGGACCTCAGTCTTGCTAATCAAGAAGATGAATTCTGAGGAAATCGTGTGAGCTTGGAACAGAATCCCAAAATCCCAATGAAAACATACTGTGTCCAATATCTTGATTTTAGTCATACAACAGTGCATAGGGCATAGTCACATTATGATTAAAACTACAAAACCATTACCTAATAAATGTGCATTGCTTGAAGCTTAAGGGCCTGTGGCAATTTGCTATCCAGCACTACACACTAACATATGAATCCTGGGTACTTCATGTCCACAGTGAACAGAGATTATAGCATGTAGTGACAACAGTGTTCAGCTGATCTTTTAACACAAAATCCAAACAGCTTAGGTCCTTACAGTAAATTATTCTAAGTTTTCTGCACCACTGATAATAGAAGTATTAATAACTAATTTTAAGTATTATTTACATATTTATAAAGTATTTTCATAATAATCATGAGTTATGATATTTTCCAAGCCAGGGAAATCTAGGTTAAAATCCTGGTCATGTGACTGACCTTGAACACGTAACTTGAACCTTATTTGCTCTCTGTACTGAGAAGATATAACACCTACAACTGTGTCTAGAGTTCTGGGAAAAGCACAGCATAGGACATAAATAAGGCATCTGGGATGCACTCAGATAAATGAGAGGTCACACCACTCTTGCTGTCTGTACTGCAATCACTACCTAGAACCCTGAAGTAGCATCTTTCTCATTACTGAATCCATACTGCCCACATCAGCACCTGACCCACAGTTGGTACCCAACAAATCTTTGTTAAGGAGAAACCTCCTGTGATGGAGAAGATACCCTCATTTTGTTGAGAAAAAAATTAAGAACCAAAGATTTTGAGAGTATGTGACTACTGAGTGCTCAGCCATAAATGGGATACTGTCTCACCATCTCCAAAGCTCAGATACCATCTCAGAAGAGGGAATAAAAATAATGTAAGAGCCTGAGGACAGGGTAGTATTGTGCGTGCTGTCTTCTAAGCATAACAGGGTCATTGCTCTATTGAGTTCACAGCAGCTATGTCTCCACGTACAAGATCTGTACAAGATTGGAGCTATCAATGTCCTGTTATGGAGGGGAGAAGGGATCACAAAGTCTCACCCATATTGGAGAATCTACAGAAAGCTAAACGGTGCTGGAATTAAGGGGAGAGACACTTTCTTTAGTGCTATTGTGTCACAACCTTGTATGACCTCAGGGACTTGGCCTGACTGAGGTAGCAAGAGAATGAAGAAAAGACAAATACACAGAGACAGACAGACAGACAGACAGACAAAGAAGTTGGGGTTGGGAGAAACCTCAGGGCTCTGGAAGCTCAGAATGTTTACATTATGAAATTGACTAACGAGCCAAGGATTTTTACATACAGAACAGGTAAACAGGGAGGTAGGTTTAGCTAATCTGGATAGGAGCAGTCTCCCTAAGGGGAGCAGTCTTCACGTTATCATATACGAGGGGAAGAGGATAAAGCCATGGTTCATATTTTCTGCACACACTATTAGCATCTGAACATGGACCAGACGAAGACTCTGCCATTACTCTGACTTTACCCAACAAGTTGGTGGAGGACTTTACTATTTTCCTCGGGGTCAGAGGCTGCAGACCCTGATAGGGCCATGACTACATTCTCTCAAGACTTCATCACTCAGGTGTGTACCGCTCCTCACAGTGTAGCCACTAGGAGGCTGCTCCTGCAACTAATATTTCTTTTTTCTATTTAAAAAAAAAATTTATTTAACTTTTTTTTATGTGCATTAGTGTGAAGGTGTCAGATGCCCTGGAACTGGAGTTACAGATTGTAAGTAATATTTCTATAAGCAACCCTAATTAAAGTCATTGGATCACATACCAAAAAAGGACATGAACGTAAATGGGGGACTACTAGGAAAGAAGATTGGAGATCAGTAGGAATGGGAGGGCAGAAGGGGTAATGGGGGTAACATACATGTATGATAATCTTAATTAATCTTAATAAAACCCACTATTAAATTATATCTATATCTACCTATCTACATAGATAGATAATTTTAAAAGACCCTGAAAACCCTGAAGACCATGTAAGCTGAACCTCTTAAATTTTATGTTGGGAAATTGAAGCATAAAACAAAAAATTCAAACAAAAATCTCTCTCTAAACTCAAGTCCTGAGGCACTGGCCTAGAAACACATGAATGTCATCCAGTGTTTACAGACAGTCAGCACCGGAGCTCCAAAGCAACAAATAGTCACTATTACCTGTGTTCTACTGAGTGGAATTCAATTACATCCTGGACAATTTCTCTTTCTCATTTATGCTTACATTTGCAAAAAAGAGCACAACATAGTAAAAATGATTTCTAATACCTAAATCTCCAAGTCCACAAAATAAGCATCATTGTAATAACAAATATATATTCTCTTCCAAATAATTTTGTATGCCAAGGTTTATTCTGTTGACTTTTTCCTCCATTTAAAAATGGCTCCAAGAACAAAGAGACAACCTATAAGATGGGAGAATATCTTTTGCAAATAAATATTGGATGAGAGATTATTACCTAGAACCTATAAATAATTTTAAAAATGAAACACTGAAAAGTCTCCAATTCATCTAGTCAAAAAAATGGGCTACTGAACTGAACAGAGAGTTCTCAGGAAGAGAAATCATCCAATCAACAAATCACCCCAAATCAACCAAATGAGCTTCAGACTGGAACAGTTTTCAGAGGGAGAATGACAAAGAAATCAAAGAATACTTGAAGAAATGTTGAATATCCTTAGCTTTGATATTCCATCTAATTCTAGCCAGAATGATTACCATTAGGAAAACAAGTAATAAATACTGGTAAGGATGTAGGGAATAGGGAGCTTTTATACGTGGCTCGGGGAATACAGTGTCGTCACAGGCACATATGTCCCTCCAAAAACTTAAAGTAACACTACTATATGAGCTATCTATACAAGTCCTAAGTAAATCTGAAGGATTGTGTATTGTTGTACTACTCACCATAACCAAGCTGAGGAAGTAGCCTACATGTCCATCAACAGATATAAACATTTATGTGTGTGGGTGTGTGTGTATGTATATGCATGCATGTATACACACAAAAATGGAGTTTTATTCAGATGTAAGGACGAATAAAATTATGACATATGTGGAAAATTACATAGACTTGGGAATTATTATGATAAGTGAAATAAGCCATATTCTTCTGTTTTACATAGATTCACATATATTTGTAAATATATGTGTGTAAAACATAAAAACAGGGGGCTGGAGAAACAGTCTGTAATTCCAAGATCTGAGACCCTTACACATACATGCAGGCAAAACACCTGTTCACATAAAATAAAGATAAATATTTAAAAACAAAAACCATAAAACAGAAGAGTATGAGAAATGAGAATTACATGTAAAGGGAGGGAGAGGCAGGAAAAGGAGAGGTGTGATGTGAAAGCAGATGAGGCCCAGTTACCGGGAAGAAACAAACCAGCAGGAAGAGGTTGAGGTCAAGGGGAACAGTAAGGGGGCAAATAAGAGTATATTGGTACTCTTATTTGTATAAAAAAAGTATAATGGTATAATGCTGTGGAATATTAAGATGTGCTACATTCATTTATGCTACGGAACTTTGTTTAGTGATGCAGAGATGTGCTGCATTATTTTAATATTGCATTTGTTTACCTCTGTGAAGCTGTGCTACTTTGCCTGCCTTAATAAAACATCTGATTGGTTTACTAAAGAGCTAAAGAGCCAATAGCTAGGCACGGCACGAGAGGGATCAGCAGGGCTGCCAGGCAGAGAGAATAAATGGAGGGAATAGAGAAAAGAGAGGAGGGAAGAAAAAGAGAAAAGGGGGATTTGAAGGGACAGCCACATAGGAAGACACAGAATAAAAAGAAACAATAAGATATACAGAAATAGGAAAAGGTAAAAGCCCAGAAACAAAAAGTAAATGGGATAGTTTAAGAAAAGTTGGCTAGAACCAAGCCAAGGTAAGGCCAGGCATTCATAAATTAGAATAAGACTCCCTGTATTCATTTGGGAGCAGGGTGGTGGGGCCTCAGAGTAGTAAGTAAAAGACAAAAACAAAAACCGAATACAAGTATGAACATGGTATAGTAACATTTGCAATGTTCTGTTTGTTAACTATAAAAGTTGCTAAAACCTGGGTATCAATGCCAACAGCCTCAGAGTTCACTACACAGCTGACGCTTTGACTCCAACATTCCTGGAGTTCACCTTAGGACTGAATCTTTGGCTTCAGTGTTATCAGGGCCCAAGCCTACACTGGAATTCTGCCTCTAGCCCCCAACAGTTTACAGAGTTCAGAGTGTGACCAGCAAGTTTAATATACATGGTTGCTCTGGTGATGGGTGCGTGGCCCCCATTAGTGATCCTGCCATTATCCAGAGAAGTCCACATCATCTCTGCAACCACATCTGAGAATCAACATCAAACCTGAGCAGTCTTTACAGGTGAATTTCATGGAGACATCCTTCTATGAATAAACACAAAGCACAAAACATCGAAACAGAACTGTAAGAAAGAGAAGTAAGGCTTGAAGACACCCTAGCAATGAACCAAACATAACAGAGAAAAAAGAATATTATACAACTACTCACCACAACACACCCCAGCCTACTAATCACCTATAATAGAATCCAAAAGCATGCAGACAGCCGAAATGTCTAAAAAAAGAATTCAGAGTCTTTCTTTTTAAAATAATTAATTATCATATAAAAATTCAAACAAACAACTGCACAGTCGAAGGAATCTAAACAAGACCTTTGCAAGATAGCCTCTAATGTGAACAAAACGTGATAAATTGGAGAAGAAAGTCGAACAAACAGAGGAAAAACTCAGCAAGGAAACAAAAGGAACCAGACTGAAACACTGGGGAAGACAGAAATGGTCAAACAAAAACCACACCACAAAGCATCAAACAGACAAGACTATTCGGAAGAATGATTTTCATAGATTAAAGACAAAGCAGGGCAATAACATGATAAGACATAAAGGAAAAAGATTAAGGAGTATAACCAATATTTCCAAGCAGTCTGGGAAACATTCAAGAGACCACACCCCCCAAATTCACAGTGCATAGGAACAGAAATAAAGCCAAAAATAACAGGGAAATGATTTAATGTAGAATGTTTTATAGAAGAAGACTTGTGAAACCTAGAGAACAAAGTAGACACCCAAACACAAGAGGCATGTAGAATTCCAAGTGGACATGACCAGAGAAGAGCCTCTCCATGACACACAGTAGTCAAGGTGTCCATAGTACAAGTGATGAAACAATACTAAAAGTGGTACCAGAAAAACACCAACTAGAATCCAATGATGGGAACACTGGAATAACGTCAGACCTTTCCTCAGAGACCCTAACAGCCAAAAAAGAACAATGGCAAATTTTAAGTTCTAAAAGTAACTGTGAACCAAGAATCAGATACTTAGCAAAGTTCTTTCGTAAAATTAATGGATAAAAAGATTCCGAGGGACAGACACAAATTAAGGCAATTAATGACAATGAAGCAAATAATATCAGATATCCTCTAAGGAAGATGCCATAGGGAGAGAAGAGAAAGGTAGCCCCCTTTAAGGAAACCCCCCAAAACACATGCTCTATGACAAAAAAAAAAGACAAACAAAGAAGAGTGAGGAAGAAATTAGCTACATGCAACACAGCAAACTCCAAAAAATCTCCAAAACAGAAGGGAGAAAAGAACATACCAATAATAGGGCACCACAGAACATCACCTAATACATTCTTAGGAAATAGAAAACTCATTTCAGTAATAACTTTAACTACAAATGGCCTCAACTCACTAATTAGAGACACAAACTAACCAAATGAATTAAAAAGCACAAGCCTACTATCTGTTGTATCCTAGGAAAGGAAAAACAAAACAAAACAAAAAAAGCAAAACCCTGCACACAGTTAGCAAAAGAGGTCAGAAACTGATCATCAAAGGATGGAGAACAAGCTACCAGGCAAGCAGGATCCATAAACAAGTAAGGATACTGTCCTTATAGATGATAAAGGAGATGCCAAACAAAAACTTATCAGAAGTGATGAAGAGAAAATACATCTTCTTAATAAAGGGAACAACTCATCAAGAAGTTATAACAATTATAAACATTTATGCATTGAAAACAAGAACTCCCAATTTTATAAAACCAACACTAGAAGGCATAAAAACCATTTAAGTTCTGATATAATAACAGTAGGAGACCTTAGTACACATTGTCATAGTTAGATAGATCTCCCAAAATAAAAATAAGCAAAGAAATTTCAGATTTAACAGATATAGACAGACTATTCCATCCAGCAGAAAAGAAATGCACATTCTCAGCAAGACATGGAATTATCTCCCAAACTGATTACATAATAGGTCACAAATCAAGCCTTAACAACAACAAAAAACTGTGATAATTCCTCGTCTCTTATCAAACCACCAGGAAATAAAAGTAGTAATCAACAGAAAGAGAAACTACAAAAAATAGAGACAACACAGTGTATTTTGAAACCAGAGAAGTAATTTAGAAATTCCTACACTTGAATGAAAATGAGAACACAACCTACCAGACCTTCAGATACGGACAAAGTAGTCAGTCTGAAGACTACATTGTACACAGTAATAAGCACTTAAAATTAACAAGCTAGAAACATCTCAAACAAAAACTACAATGATGCACCTCAGGGTCTACACAAGTAAGAGGACAACCCCAAACACAAATATGACAGAAAGTATTAATAGAAGAGAGTAATGATACAGAGATTAAAAGAGCAATTTACAAAATCAATCAAAGTCTTGGTTCTTTGAAAAAGTTAGTGAGACTGATAAACCCCTAGCTAAACTAGCAGACACGAAGAGGTGGAAGACCCATATTAATCATATTTGATAGGTGAAGGATATTAAAATGGGCTCCAAAAAATCTAGAACTTCATTAAAGAATATTTTGAGAACATATGCTCCTAAAAGTAAGAAAAAACTAAAAGAAATAGATACATTTCTAAATGCATAATTATTTGTCAAAATTAAAGACAGAAGATATAAGTAATATAAGCAAACCTATTACAAGTAATAAGATTGAAGCTGTAATCAAAAGTCTCCATGGAAAGAAAAGCCCAAGGTAACCTGGAGTCGCTGATGAATCCTATCAAATTTTCAAGGATCTAATTCCAACAACCTCACCAAACTCATTCTACAAAGCCATTACGTTGCTAGTATCAAAGATAGAAAAATAAAGTTACAGAGAAATTTCCACAAGGAACTTAAGTACAAAACTTCAAATATCTGAAATTCAAATTTCTTATATTTAAGTACACATTAAAATGAAAGTGGGATTCATTCAAGGGATGCTTCAACATACACAAATCAGTAAATGTATAGCATATAAGTAAACTTAAGGACAGTGATTATATCATGATTTCAAAGATGTAGAAAAGATATCTGATTAACTCCAGTGTGTCTTCGTGGTAAAATGTCCTGTAGACATTAAGAGTATACATATGTACAAACCTAGAACCAACGTTATAGAAAATAGAGACCAATTGGGGCATTTTCTCTAAAATCAGGAATGAGACAGTAATACCCACCCAGTTCACTGTTCTCAATTAATGTGGTTCTGGAAGTTTTATCAATAAGGCAGAAAAAAGACATGAAAGGAATAAAAACAGAAAAGGGGGAGGTCAATCTGCAAACGGCATGAAGCTATATTTGAAAGGCCCTATAGAATCTAGCATAAAATTCTTAGATTTAATAAGCACTTTTAGAAAAGCTGTAAGATACAAAATAAATATATAAATGTCAGTAACCTTTAAAAAAAATACCCACGATTAGCTCACAGAGAAGAAAATTAGGCAAAATTCTTTATCATTCAATATGGTTGGAATAGGACTAACCAAGGAGTGGAAAAGTATCAACAAGGAAAACTTCAAAACATTAACTTTTAAAAAACTACTAGACAATGGAAAGACCATTCTATACTGTATGAGGAAATTAGTATCATGAAAACAGTTATATTATCAAGAGTAACTGGCAAATTCAATGCAACTCACATCAAAACCTGATGCTACTCTGCAAAGAAATAGAAAACAAAAATCAGAGAGTCCACATGGTACCACAAAAGACTACAAACAGCCACAGCTATCCTAAGGAGGAACACCTAGCTGGAGGGCTGTGAGTATGACATCACACCATACTACAGATATATGGTAACAAATACAGCAGACAAACCAGACAGGGAGGAGATGGAACAGACCCAAGAAACCAACAAAGGTGTCAAAACATGCAGCTGAAAAGAAGACAGCTTATTCAAAAGAGTGGTGATAGCTAAGCCTGGTACCTTTCTGTAGAATCTTCAGAACCATTTTGCTCACTCTGTACAAAAATCGACTAAAGTGAATCAAAGACTTTCATTTAAAAGCTAAGACATTGAAACTGCTGGAGGAAAATAAAATACATTTCAAGATAGAAGTTTAGGTAAAAACTTTCTGAACAGATCTCTAACAGTGCAAGAACCAGCTGCAAGAATCAATAGACAGAACCACACAGAATTAAAGTTCCTGCCCAGCAAAAGGATATTATCAGCCAAAGAACAGGCAGTCCACAGAATGGGAGAAGATCTCTATCAGCTATCCTTCAAATAGGGGGCTAATATCAGAATTTACAGAGTGAAAACTAGGGAATAAAAAGACCTGTCAATCAATTAATAAGCTATTAAATGAACAGTTCTCAAAAGAAGAAACACAAATGGCCAGCAAGTATTTTTTAAAGTGTTCAATATCCTTAGTCACCAGGGAATTGCAAATTAAAGCTACTCTGAGATACCATCTCATCCTATTCAGAATGGCTACCATCAAGCAATCACACAATAGATGCTCATGTGGATGCAGGAAAGAAGAAACCTTATCCATTGCTGGTGGGAGTTCAAACAAGAATGGCCATCATGGAAATAAACAAGAACGTTTCTCAAGATATTTGAATAGAGAACTATTGTATGACCCAACTATACTATAACTCTTAGACATATATCCAAATGATTGCATATCCTAGCACAGAGACAATGGTACAGCCATGTTATTACTGCACTACTCACAATAGCAAGGAAATGGAACCAGCCTACATGAGTAATGAGCAGATAATGAAAACAAGGTACACATACACAATAGAATTTTATTCAGCTGCAAAATATAAAACAATGAAGCTTGCAGAAAAATCAATGGCCCTAGAGAGAAAAAAAAAAAAAGAACAACAACAAAAAAAAAAACAAAAAACAAAAAAACAACATGCTCCTTTTCAAATGCAGATCCTAGTCTGGTTTGTGTGTGTTTAGTGGGGTGTATGGGTAGAAATGTAAGTAAGGCCTAAAATGCTTCAAAGGAGTCCAAGAAATGATGTAAATAGGTGATAAGAACAGGTGAGGAGCAGGCAAAGGAACAAAGGCGACATGAAAAAGGTAAAGACACTAAGGAAGGAGTTACAAGGAGAGAGTCAGGAGTCAAAGGAGTATAAATATAAGGGGTAAGAGAATCTACTAAAACATACTCTGACAATGCCAGGATACACCTTGTATGCTCATTTAAAAACTAAGGCACTCCACAATTTATTAAAGGAAAATATTGCAAAACAGCGGCACAGGGTCACAGCTCAGATGCAGAGAAATTAGGGCACTCATATGGCTGATGATAATGTAAAGGAAACACTAACTCTGGAAGCCTGGTCATGGCTTCCTTAAAAACCAGGCAGACACTTAATGGGTGATCCCAAGTGAAAAGGATCAAAATGTCTTGCAGAGGTAAATCATTAAACAGGCCATGAGGATCCCACAGAATACACCTTAGTGACTCCCCCGGGAGGGGCTAATATGTGTCATGGACACGTGTGACACTGTCAAATAAGCAAATGCATATACATGGTCAAACACAAGAAACTCACTGTCTCAAGAGCATCATACCGAGTGGGTGCACTTTACAAGGTCATCTGTTAACAATTTCATTGAGGAATTTTTGTTGAGTTGACAAAGTTCAGATATAGGTGACACGTTAGTTAGTGCCTGCCAGGCAGGAAGAACCACAAGGACAGTGAGTGAGTAAAGGGTGGGCGCTGAGATGCTGTGCTGATGGACCAACTCCAAACTGTGATCACAATGATGATTAGCCAAAGTGGGAAGAAGTGACAGAAAATGTCGTGTACACAGGACAACTGTGGACTTCCTGGTTCAGATACTATGGCCCAGCTACATAAGATGTAACCACTGGGAGAGACTGAATTGAGGGTACACAGAGCTTCTCTGTCTCTGATTCTTCTTATTTATTATATATACATTTAAATTGGTAAAATGTCAGAAACTTCAAGTTTCTGGTAGAATGTTTACATTCCAACTACAACAAAAATTTCTCGCTTAATGGCACAAAACAAAGCCAGTCCCTTAGTTCTGTGGGGGTATTTTGAAAACAAGGATAAAATAATTACACACAAAATAAACTCTGTCTGCAACTCAGGCCCTGGGATTTCCTTCCTACTCCAATCCATTCCTTTTCTGGCCTTTTCAGTCTCAAGCTCACGGTTTTGTCAGTTTTCTTCTCAGTGATCCACATTACCTCAGAAGTCACTGTTCCTAGGTCTGCCTGGCCTTTCTACTCCCATGAACCAGTCTACTCTCAGAAAACCCCCAACTAGGTATTGGATGACCTTCCTGTGTTCACTGCTGACTGGCTGACTGACTCTCCTAAAAGGCCGACATTTAAAAAGAGAGCTCTTCAACCCAAATTAACATCAATAGGAAAAGAACAGTATGTGTGAGATTCTGGCAGAAAGATCTTCTAAATTCTCCTTGCTTCCTAAGGCACTCCCTTCACAGCAGTCTTTCGGGCAGCATGATGAAAAAAACACAGAATAAATACCCCAAGAAAAGAAAAGACGGTTTTCACCCACATTTAAGAAATATGCAGCTTGGTCTCAGTACGGTATCTTCCATGATGACACGGGTGAACGGTGAGTCCTGCATAGGGTGTGTAAACCAGACTGCCTCATCTCTAATCTTATGTCAGAATATTTAATTAAGCTAACCCACCCCTCCCAATCTGGTACTAGACATTTTGAAATTGTAAAAGCCAGAACAGATGGGAAGCAACTGACCTAATTCAGTCGTCCTGACCCCACCCAGAGCTGGTTCTTAAAGTGTCTTCAACCCTGAGATCAGTAATTCATCTGGTGATTTAAATGGAGCTCAAGACACACTCTTCAAAACTGTTAGCGTTCTGTGTGTATTAAAAAAAAAAAAATAGCCAGCACAGCAAAAAAATAGACAAGAAAGGAGAATGTTCACTTCAGATAACAGCAGTGCTGTCCACAACTCACCAACCCATTCATGAAAAGAGCCTCATGTTTTCATGGCTCTATCACCGAGGCCGAATTCAATTTGGTTAAGTTGGATCCCCATTTCCCCGTGTGCGGGCAAGTATAGCAATGCTGGTCACAGAAGCCCTCAGGAATCAGCATGATTACCTAATGTGCAACCATCATTCTCCTGCTCCTTCCCTGCTGGGGTAGTGTGGTTAGATCCTTGGCCACAGTTGGAGTCTATAAGACCATAAAAAGATGAGATAACAAGGAGGAACTACACAAATTAATAGATAATTAAAAAATACTTTTTTTTTTGCAAAGTTTATTTTGGTTTGGTGATGTAGGATAATGCCATGGAGCTCTGGATTGTCCGAAACTCACTATTATAGTCCAGGCTTGCCTCAAATTCACAGCAACCCTCCTGCCTCTGCAGTGCTGAGAGCAGTCTTGGGCCACCATACTCAGGTGAAATACATTTGATGACAGCAAACAGAACCATCTATTACTCCAACAGGAGAGCCCTACGACCAAGATGGATAGCCACAAAACACACGAGGGAGGAAAAAAGCAAGTAGATTTTTCTGGAAAAAACAGAGAAGTAGACAAGACAGAATTCCTAGAAAGCCACCAACCAGTACTGATGTCGCCATTTCTGAACGGTCAGCTCTGTGGTTCAAAAGAATTCTACTTCTCTTCTTTCCACCCTCCACTTTTTGTTGTATATGAAAAGAGGTCTCCTGTTGGCCAGGCTGGCCTCAAACTTCTTATATAGCTGAGGCTGGCCTTGCTCCTGGGTGATGGAGCTAATAGATGTGAGCCAAGCCATATGGTCTCTATTGTTCTCTCTTTCTAATGGGGTTAGTTTCATCAGGACACAGGAGGCCTTTAGGTAAGTCCTACTCTTCACTCAGTCTGGTTTTCCTGCTGTAACAGAGTACTGGGAATAGGTGGCCTATGAGCAGCTTAACTTGGTTCCCAGTTCTGGGATGAGAAGTGCCATTGCACAGTGTTGGCGCCCACCCAGCCGCAGGAAAGGGTCTTCGTTCTACCCCACAACACAGTGGAAGGGTGGGATGAAGAGTGAGTGTGTGTGTGTGAAAGATTAAAACACCACTGTCAGGCTTGCCTTCTCATTGGATGACAAATCCACCCGCCTGAGAAAGGCCTTCATCCCTCCTAGTGACTTCCACAAGGTCATAGCTCATAGTACCCCCATAGTGACAATCATATTTCAACCCAACTTTCAAAACAGGCGAACTGTATCACTTACCCGCACGGTATTTCAATTCTATAACTGTTTTGCCTTCTCTAGATAACTCTGTAACTTCACAAGTGTAGTTTCCTGTGACGGCATTACTCTTATCCATTTTCAAAGAGGCATCGCCTTTCAGTAAGTCTGAGATGGAGATTTTTGCACTGGGAAAGTTAGTGTCTACGATAGTGTTGTTTTTACTTCCGTCGTAGATGAAAATATATGTCTTGTTAAAATTCCACTTCACAAACATTTCTTCAGTGCTCTGTGCCTCCACATTCAGGACAATACAAGGGATAATGACAGTCCCATTGCACGAGGTATATTCTACAGATTTGACTTTTCTAAACAGTAGTTGAGCTGACCCTGGAAAACAGACACAAAAATATTTCATTATAATCTGTATATATTATATATTATCTTAAGTGTATTACAAAGCCCTTAAGGTAAGGAAAAAGACTTCAATTGTTCATGCAGTACAGGAACAAGGTAAAAAATAAAATTAAATTAAAAAACCCAGCAACAAATTATTTGTATACCAGTTAGCAGACTATAACTTTTCTTTATTCAGTCATAATAATACAAGGTATACATCACTGTGCATCTTGGGGATAAATTCACTATTTGTCTGGAAAATGCAAGGTATAATATCTAGCTTTGAAAGCTCTGAAGTAATCACATCTGCCTACTGATACATGTAGGAAAATACTGTCCTTACTATGGGAACATTTCGAACAAAAACCTAAGTATTATATTTGGGCTCAACTTCTATACTCTTCTTAAGGATGGAACTTGCTAAAGTGATATGAAATTTATCTCTACACTCAGACTGCATGACCAAAAAAAAGTGGTCGGTTCTATTATACTTTAATATACAAAGCAACTCGAATGAATCAAATCTTATCTTTCCAAGAGGATGGAAAGTCTTAGAATACTAACGAGAAAAAAAAATGTTCTCAGTGGCTATTTCCCACTGCCAAAGAGAGAGCGATAGATATTTTGTATGCAAGTCTCAGAAAAGATTACACACAACTGAATGGCATTTTTCTACCCCGACATTTCATTGAATCTACAGAACAACTCTGGAATGTAGATTGCAGGTATTTCTTCCTCCAATAAACCATAAACTACTTAAAAAGTCAAGGAAGAAATGAGGAACAGATGCTGCTAAGGAGTAGAGTATACTCACCGGCTCTTTTCAATGGCATAAGGTACCTGTAGCCTGGCCACAGGTGTCTGAGTAACTACAGGAGATACAAGGGCTCACAACCCAACTCAAGCAAGAGGCACAGACACAGCTGTGTTTTGTAACTTGGCCATTTATCAAAGCTCTTATCTGAGTAGCTTGTTGACTTTTCCTTCAAAACTCAAAGTACCAATGATTAGAAAACATTAACTTCGTTAATCTTTCATTCTTCTTCTTCTTAGATAAGCTAATATAATCAAGGGCATAAATGTTACTGTAAGTCTGTGATTATTAATAAACATCCACTGAGTTAAATATAAGGAAATATACTGTAATACAATCTGAACCGTGTTCAAAATATTCAAGCACAAGTCCCCTGCCTGGCACACTCTGGAGTATAGTCATAAGTAATTCATGTTTCTATGGCATGGGTCAATAAGAGGATCAGAGCACACAGTGGGTGGCTTTCTAGAACACTGGGGAGCACCATGCGAGAAAACATCTAAGAAATGCTCCCTAAGCAACACCCTGCCACACAAACACAGGGCAATATCATAAACTGGACACCATGACTTCTACTGTAATGAGCTGGGCCTTCTTAAAGTTCCTGGGAATATGGCACTTGAAGCAGCCTTGGGGTATCTAAAGCTCACCTTTTCCAGTTCTCTAGACTTTCAGCTACCCAAATATTAGGAAGCCCCAGGCAAAACCTGATGTCCAATTATGTTTTCTATACCCTTGGAGTTTTGAGTTATTTCCCTGGAGAAAAAGCCATCAGAGCAAGGAACCATATTGAACAGAGAGAGATGGGAGGAGGGTGATGTGGCAACAACATGGAAGGCAAGTATTAGAAGACACCTGGGAAGATTTTGAAATGGACAGAAAGTTCCCAGACAGCCCTTTCAGTGGGTAGTGGGCACTACCTAGCAGATCTTCTGCAACCATCAGACTCTGGACAGGTTCTGTATCCACTGACTTCAATTTGGCTCTCTACAACTGTGTAAGTGGTTAGATCTGAGGGTCACGAACAAAATTTTTCTATAGAGATAGAAATTTTCTTTGTAACCAATTTATGCCTCACGAAAGAGAGTTCCAAACAACATCACTTTAAAAAAAAATCTGAAGATACTGTCCAATTTTACCAATTTTAATAAATTTCTTAGCATTCTTATCTGACTGTAAATATGTCTGCTCTACCAATTTGCCTTTAAAAATGATTTTGTCTACTTTCTGATTTGCTCTTTAAGGATTAAAATTAAAATTCTGATGTATGTCCATTTTATAGCAGCATGAATCATTTCAGAGTTTAAAAATTATATTCATGAGTCATTTCAAAATTATTCTTCACCAGAATATTCAAGAGAATGGCTCTGTCATCTTGTGAGATACCTCTCCCCCCTAGAAGACTCCAGGTGGCTGGCAAACACTATACAATTTTGTAATTTGTTTGAGATATACATATTTCAAAGAATACACAGGATATTAATTGCACTGTATTTCTTCTTGCAGTCAAACCATTTTATAGCTAAAGCAATTTATGTAGAATAAATGCTGTCAATAAAGTAAAAAGTAAATCTGACCTGGCTGACCAAGGCAATCTTCTTCACACTAATAATGACTAAATAAGAGTAGCCCCAAATAGCCCTCCAGATGTTAAACACAACTTCTGTATGTACAAACACCTTGTTAAAAACACTAATATCATCATCCAATAAGGGCTTTTTTTTTTTTAATTTTTTCCCATTGCCTCTTGGTGAAATAGCAAAGTGAGAAAAAACTGGCTAACTCAGAAAGTAAATGACCATAAATCATGAATATTAGAAAATTCACATAAATAAGATGTGTTGTAACAGTCTAGTCCACAGAATAAGGAAACTTAACCAAGGATATTGCCAGAGTTATAGGCAAATTAACAAATAAACTGGCATTATCTTAAATCAAATGTCAAAAATACTGGATGTCACAATCTCCATGAACACAGTGCCAAGAGAAACCTCCCAAGTCAGTCTTGGGCACAGCTGTGCAGAAGCAGAGGTCTGATCCACATGCTACAGGACACGTGCTCAGTTCAGAAACTTAAAAATGCAATCAGCCGTTGTTAAGAATAACCTGGATAAAACACTGGCAGGATAGAGGAATATGAGAATGAAAACAAAAAAAGTGGGACTTATCTTGAGGCGCTTAGAATTCTCATATGGGGAATATAAGCAAGTTATACAACACAAGGTCACAAGTGTCGGTCTTTGTGCACACAGTGCTGTGGAGGACAGAAAAATCAAGCTGCTGAGCAGGTTTCTAAGAAAATTTACATTGCTACCAGAGAACAGGAGACTATACTATAGTCACTGCTCAGCTGGGACCCGAAGGGTTTTTACACACCTCTTGTGAAATTTCTTCCCTTATAATGACTCTCACCCTCCGCTTCTCACCTGTCTCTCCAACAGTCTTCTCTCCGTCCTTCATTCAAATTGAGTCCTTCCAAGAAGCCAGAAGCTCGGAACACTTCCCACAGAAACTTACTCACAGCCTTGATTATCTACAGCTTTTTTTTTTCCTCCTTCCTCCAAGAAATGAATTCCTTCACTCGGAGCTTGCTCCTGTTGCTGACTGCAGTCTGTCATCTAGGGAACTCACAAGCTGCCATCCTCCATATCCCCAGTTCCACTTATGGAACGTCTATGTTATCTTTTAATAATTGTACATGTACCAAATATAAAAAGCCTCACATACTTATCTCTATTTCCCGGCATCTTAAGATAATGATCTGTGTGCATTTCTTGACCTCAGTGCACTCCCAACTCTGTGTCAACAGGACTCCACTCTTGCTCAAATCACCAGTGACCTCATGTGAATAATCCAGTTCATGTGGTTCATTTTGTCTTTATTTCTCTATAAAACTTGAGCCAGGAGCAGTTCTTCATTTTTGTTTGTTTTTCTTTTTCTTTTCTCACTTTGTTCTTCCACCCCTAATAATCCTTTGGATTAAAAAATTACCTCCACTCTGCCCTACCGTTTAAAATCTAGATTTTGACTCTTACTAAATATTAGTGTTCCTAATGTATGGTGGTTTTAATGAGAATGGCTCCATAATGAGAATGGCTACGTTTGAAAGTGGGGTCCCTAGTTGGTGGAAATATCTGGGAAGGATTGGAAGGTGTGACCTTATTGGAGATGTATCAGTGGGGATGGGCTTTAAGGTTTCAAAAAACTCAAACCATTCTAGTAGATTCTCTGTCTTTGCCTCCCACCATGTCACCTTGGAAGCTCTCAGCTTTTGCTCCAACACCATGCCTGCATACTGCTATCATGCTTCCCACCATGCTGGCCATGGATTCACCCTCTGTAACTGTAAGCAAACTCCAACCAAACACTGTCTAAAAAATGATTTAGAATAGTCATGGTGTCTCATCATACAGAACAGTGACTAAGACATACACAAAGGTTTCATGGACAGCATCCTCTTCCCAAATATTCCCTCTCCAAGGGTTTTAACAATCAGTACATTTTCTTATGCAAGCAGACCTTACCTTTCTTCAAAACAGTAGAATTTAATCAATGGTCTGTTAAGAACTCCAATGAAAGTTACTACAATCCGTTAAAAAATTAATAATGTTCCAAAACACTATATGTCCCAATCTTTAATTCCCTAAAATATTTTACAATTATTTACTAGTCAATCAGACTTGGATCTATAAATCAAATTAGGTTCCTATTTTTCTTTAGCCACAGAGAAATTTTGTTACTAACTTAATCAATAGTTTTAAATGAATGAATTACACCCTCACCCTTATCCCTTGAACCACTGCCAGACCTCCAAACAGGCTCCCTGCCTCTGTCTTCCATACTGTTCCATGCCAATGCCGATGCATTTTCTACAGGCCTCAAAATAACTGTTCTAAATGCAAATGTGTACTCCTTTGCCCAGTGACACCCCACCACCCTCGATCTCAAGCCAAATTCTAAATCCATTAGCATGGAAAACAAACAAGGTCCTCTGAGATCCTTTCCAGCCTGGCATCTTGTACTCTCAATTCCAAAGTAATCTCCCATCACAATGACCTTCCTACAACCCCATGAATAGGCAAATACGTCCTTATAAGCATGGATCAGTACATACTGATCTCTAGCATAGGGAGGGAGGGCCACATCCTTCTCTGGGCACAGAGTGTGTGCTGTGTTTAGCAGCACATCCACTTTGGAGCCAGATCCCAGACCTTAGCTGTAGAACTTTAAGCAAGTTGCTTCACTTTTGGATTTCAGAGTCGTCATCCACAAAGCATGAATAGTAATAGTATCTACTCCATAGAGGTTGTGTGAAGATTTAATGAGAAGATGAACATGGAACTCTCACTATATTTTTTTTCACATACTTGGCAACTATGCCATAGAGCTGTAGTTATAACAGGTCTACTTTTACTCTTGTTCTAGCATCATTGAGATGACAATTCCTGTTGTTCCCACCAACAACAACAACCACCACTCAACTGCTGTTGTTCTTTCTTACTGACCTTTGCTCCCTATTGAAATGCTCTCAGGAGGAAGAAGACTTCACTGGTATTTTAAGAATCTTTGCAAGCATCCAGAAATGATTCTGTACCTTTATTAAGAACACAAACTTTAAAGCAAATATTAAAAACTAAATAAATAAAGGGAAGAAAGTTTACAAGTAGTCATGAGGAAAGGAATTACTCTTCATATGTCAAAAGAATTCCCCAATGATTCTATCAACCTGTTTGTGGATATGCAAAGCTACATGTTATAACATAAAAAAACTCAAGCCAACTGCATATGAATAAAAAAAAATTCCCTAAAAAACATAAAAGTCACGTGAATGTGCTTAAGAATGGCTTTAGGAAGGAGATACCAATACTGGGGCTTAAGCATGAGCAGAAATGTGTTAGGAAGAAAAAGGACATGTTACTTAAACTACCTAGATAATATGCAGAGAAGGAAAAACAATAAATGAAAGCAGAAAATTATTCAGGTGAGCTCTAGGAAAGGCGATTGGAAAGATGGCTGAGAAAATCTGCACAGACTTCCTTGAATGTCATGTTGAACAGTTTAGACTTGGCAAGAGAAGGTCCAACCCAGGTTTATTTTAGCCTTAAGAAGATAACATTTGGCAAAAGCGTGACAGGAGCATTGAGAGAAGGAAGGGGAGAAGAGAGACCCATTAAGAACCAACTGAAACAGTCCAGGTAAATGACAAGTAGGGAAAAAAGGCCTTAAAAATGGCATTAAAAATCAAAGCAGTGAAATCAACAGAAGTCAGATGTGGGAGGTGAGGGAGATAAAAAAGGAAAAATGAAAATTGGAAACTAAAATAGTCTGTGGAACTAGCTGGTTGTAGATTAATTATATGGAAAAGAGGCTGTAGATTTGGGAGTGTGGTCCTTTCAGGGTTCCAGTCTAAGCATGAAAAGCACCAGTGGTACAGTGAAGTGGCCATGTCCAGTAGATCCCAGAATTCATGACTTTGGATATCAGAGAAAAGGTCAGAGCTATAAAGACTTGGAAATCAGCAGGAACATCGCCGGTAGCTCAAATCGCCAGCACAAAGAAGACTGACCACACAAAGTCTTTGAAAAGCAAACAGCAGAGAACAAAAGCTTGGGAATGTCAATATTCCTGGACATAATAAGAGAGAATAAGTCAAGGGAGACAGAGAAATAAGGGAAGCAAGAAAAGCAAACAAAACAAGTCATCATGCTAATTTGGCAGACTACAAGGCAGGGTTAGGGTTCATATAAACAAAGGAGATGCTAAACCGGATGTTAAACACCCAAAAGACCAGCTGATGACTGAAAGGTAGCTGCTTTCTATGTAAGAATGCCGATGGATAGGCAGAACCACGTGGAGCTTACACTTGAGAGGTGAGAGAAGGTTGTGAGTCTTTAAATAAACCTCACAGTCAGAAAGACAGCCTAGAGAAAAGTTCCACAAGTGTTGGGGTGAAGACAAAGGAAAGGGTTTTGGGGATCTTCTTGGGCTTTGATTTCCTTTTTTACTATGAGATAAAACTTGATCATGGCTGCAAGGTAAGGGAAAGAAGTCAATGGTGAGGATAGGATCTAGACTGTAAGACTGAGGAACAATCTGTGGGAGCAGGTCTCCAAGGTGGTGGATATAAAAGAGGGTGAGAGGCTACCACCCCCTTGGACAAGTGAATGGTGTGTCTTCTGGGCAAACTCAAAGAGGGGGGCAGGAGGCTGTCTATGAAGCCAGATTTAGTCGTGTTGAGAGGGCAGCTGGGAGATGATTACCATCCTCCCACTTTTCTCAGAGGAGTAAGAGTGAATTATCAGCCTGGAGTGATGTTCACTAATGGGCAAAGAAGCCCCAATGGCTGCTGAGGCGACTGATGAACATCCATGATGAAAGACAGAAAGGAACCCTACAATTGTCCTTAGAACTAGCCCTCTAGTAAGAAAAACTAGGACCTGAGACTAAAATTAAGTCAGGATGGGAGGACAGAGTCCAAGCTCTCCTTGGTCAAGGGTCTTGTGGGGAATCCACAGCTTAATTCAGTCTGACTCAAAAGCAACCCCACTCTATTCAATGGCTTTAAAGTGTCCTCATAAGAACAGAACTAGGGGCTAGAGAGATGGCTCAGCGGTTGGGAGCACTGACTGTTTTCCCGGAGGACTGGGGTTCAATTCCCAGCACCCACATGGCAGCTCACAACTGTCTGTAGTTCCAGTTCCAGCAAGGCAAAAAAATAAAAATAAAAAATAAATAAAAAAGTTAAAAACAAACAAACAAACAAACAAACAAAAAAGAACAGAACTAGGGGTTAGGGCAGTTTAAAGTGGTAGCATCCTAACCTGATCTGAAGGTTACCAAGTGCCACTGAAAGACAGACAAGTTTTCCTTTCTATAAACCCACAGTAAGTTACTAAGATGCATACAAGTTTGAAGGTTGATATATGTCTCTGTGCCTTTAAGAGTCTTGTAGAGTATTTAGTGGAGTTCAGCATGAGCTCACACTTGATAAAAAAAAAAATTATTTTGTACATGAATTCTCTTGACCTAAACACCACTCCCTCCAATCTGGGGGTTTGAACAGACTTTTGTGCAATGCTCCATGGATATGGAATATAAAATATTCAGAGAAGGGTGGAGCCTCTCATTTCGATTTCAGTTCCAAGAAACCAACCACAAAAAGGGAAACTCCACATCTAGAGTCTTTGTCTGGAACAGTGGTTCTCAACCTGTGGGTGCTAATGCCTTTGGGTGCTTATCAGGTATCTTGCATGTCAGATATCTGCATTACAATTCATAACAGTAGTAAAAAAATAATTTTATGTTGGGGGGTCACCACAGTTCAAGGAACTATATGAAATGGTAGGAAGGTTGAGAACCACTGGTCTAGGGAAATAGAAACCACATTTGCTGAGTACTCTGTTCCCTACTTTTGCACTACAGTGAGTTTAGCAAAACTGAATCGACAATATTATTCTTGTTCTTTTTCCAATGAGTAACTGCATTCATATGGAAAGTGAAAGTAACTTTATAATCGAGTATGCATTATCTTAGACCGAGACACAGGCTATAAAAATGTCGAATTTTGTATTTTACCTAAAAACCTATGACAGCAAAAACCTCAAAGACAAGTAAAATGGTTCTCTAGCAATGATAGCACAAAAAGAACATTGCTGAAAAAAAATATGAATTTTGGTGATTTTGTATTTAGAACATGTATCAATGGAGGGGGTAGGTACTTCTCTGCCTTTAGACCATGGCCTTCCAAACTTTATTAGCCCTTTACTGATGAACTTAAGCTATCCACCAAATCCCAGAGGACAGTAGCAATGTCCCTATGTGGACATTTAATGCAATACATAAGCATGTTGCTCCCAGACTGCTGTTGCAGCTCCACAGACGAGGACACACACAGGGGTTCTTACTCCTTTAAAATGGCAACTTGTGCTTTAAAATATGTTCAAGAGAAAAAAAAATTTTTTTTCCATGAGCAGCAGCTACATTACTGCTATATTTAAGTAATAAAACATTTTTAATTCAATCATGTGCATGCTTGACTTTTAAAAGTCACTCTGAATGAAGAAAAAGCCATTCGACCGTCAAAGAAATTATTGGCTCATATATACTACTGACATTATTTATTTATGGTTGTATTTACTAGTTAGCGACTACCAGGAAACTGTTATGCTCTTAAAGGAAGTCTGATTGGGCATATGGGGTAGGAATACAGACATTCATTCCATATTTTGTAAGCCATTACAGAGAGCTGCACTTGGCTCTAATTGGCTGAAGGGGGTGCTACAGCCCCCCCACATACACACATACTCCCCACTTTGACCACAGAGGTCAATGAAACTGTAAAGATTACATTGACATGCCCCTGGCTGCCCGGTTCATTATAAATAAAACTGAAAACAAAACCAACTTCAACACACATGAACGTTAAAAAAATCCATGACTTTTTGATACTCATTCTAGATTCTAATCTTATCTCCCCTGTCCCTTGATAATTGCTTGTGTTCTCAGACTGTTAGCATGTTGTCTTATGTGTTCTTTTGAACCTACATATGGTATACACAGGTCTTTTTTTCATCTTTGACATTCACTTCCTAATGTACATATGTCTAACAACTCAAAAGCATAATGCCTGTATTTTATTTTTTGCTAGTTAATAGCAAGTACAGTAAGATAGTGAAAGTTTTGAATTTTGCAACTCTATATAGATTCAAATGTGTTAACATTGGATAAAATAATTAATTAAAATATCGTAAATATTGCTAACAAAGGCCTAACGCAAAATTCCTACCACCAAAACTACCACTCTGACAGTTTTGTTTTTAATCTGCTTGAAAATCGGGCTTAAAAAAAAAAAAAAAAAACTAAAAAACCCCAAAAACACAGTATATGGCTTATATTTTTACTTTTCAGACAAACAAGCGTCACTGTGCATGGTTTGAATTAGTGGCATTTTGTTACAAATTTATACCTGGCTCAATATGAAAGCTCTCCGATTATACAACAGGTATTTGAAAACAATGTTACAATGATCAAAAGCAATAAGCATAGTAAAGATGACTGAAATCGGAAAACACTTACTACCAACAATTTAGATAATACAGATCTTTATTAATATCAGCTACAACATGCAGGATGTCGGGGGGGGGGGGGCTGAGCAAGGAATTAAGGGCATCTTGGAAATAGTTCCCAGGCCTTTATGAGTGGCACACTGGGGTTAACTATCGGTTTAACGTTGAATTAATTTATCATTCTAAGACAAATTTAACATTTGCTGCTATCCTTCCATCAAGCCTGCTCTGAGTCTTATTAAAAAAAAAAAAAAAAAAAAAAGTTCGCAAAGGAATATACGGATATGAAGCTTAACGGACAGACAGTACATGGCCACAAAAAATCCGATTCCTCGGCTTTTTACAAAATACTTTACAAAAGATGCGGATGGGGTGCATCTTTGGCATCTAAGGACCAGTTTGCTGCATATGTGTTTCGGTTTGTTATTACTGTCTTTAGATCACTGGCAACATCTGAGTAAATTCTAAAAAACGTTTCTCCGAAGGAGGAAAAAAATAATAAAAACAACTTTAAGTACAATAAGGAATATATTAAAGTGCTGGCGGAAGGGGTGGCGGCGGCGGGGGTGTCAGGAGAAAGTGTTTCCAGGAACCTTGTTTTTACGATTCCAAACAATCACCACCAAAATACGCAGGCAGGAAAAAAAATCTTTGAAAAATGCTGGTTGGGAAATGAAACTTAGGTCAGGTTCATTGCGTCCTCCCCTGTTCCTGTGCTTACGCGGTAGGGCAAAAAGCCTTTCTGGTCGACTTCACCAAAATGCGCACTTCATCACAAGAGGCCCTGCCCTCCCACTCCAGTCCTTCAGCCCCAAATGCAGCGTGCAAGCACCGAGAAGGGAGAGGGGTACGAGAGGAAGGGGTTCCTGGCAGCTGCCCCCTTGCTTTTTTTGCAGTTCAGGTTTGCACAGTTGCGGTTGTTCCTCTTCCTACGTGTGCGCACTGGAGAGTGAGGAGCTTCAGCCCGCTCGCCCCAGGGGAAAAAGGGACCACGGGAGAAGAGCAGAGGGAGGAGGTAGGGGCGCCGATGCCCCCGCGGGGCCCTCCCACGGTGGCGCTCGGGGTGCGCAGGGCCCGAGCATCCCGCCACCCTCTCCTCTCTTCTCCGCTCTTCTCCGGGCGCCGCCTGACCGCCGGGGGTGCAGCCTACACTCCTGCGGGGGCGCCCGGGTGCTGCGCACCAGCCCAGAGAGCCGGGATCCCCGAGCTACTCACCGCAGCAGCAGGAGCCCAGCAACAGCGCCGCCACCAAGGGCCACATCTCCGCGCCGCCGGGGGGTCGCCGCCGCAGGTGTCTGGAGCAGCAACCGCCTCCGCTGCCTTCAAGGGAAACGACCAGCAGCAGCGCCGCAGTTGTGATAGGCAGGAACGGCCGCCCAGGCTCGCCCGGGTGCGCGCGCGGGCGCGTGCTCGCCGCCGCCCCGAGCCCGCTCCCACGCCCCGCGAGTCGCGCACGCGCACTCCGCCCCGCCTGGCCGCCTCTGCTCCTTGACGTGACGCCAAGGCTCACACCCAGCTCTGGGCAGGCTCCGGCGGCGAGCGCCCAGACCCAGCCTGCTCCCCAGTCTAGTCGTGCCAGCTAGACTCCCCTGCTCGCAATTCCCTCCCCCCGCCCCGCCCTCTCTCTTCCGCCCTCGTGTCCTGGGTCGGCCTGAAAGATGGAGCGTGGGGCACACGCGCTCGCCGAGGCCACACTACCATCGGCGGGCTCACCCTGACCTCGGAGCCGCCCAGCTCCAGTCCTCCTTCTCTCCGGGTGTGGGCGCTGCTTCTGCCTCCACCACGTTCCCTCCCAAGGCACCGCCTCCTCTCCTGCAGCCCTGGAGCCCCAGGGCGGGGGCTGTGGCCAGGTCCAGGCCCCTGGGAGCTCCTTCCCCTATCCCTGGGCTCTCTCCCAGGACTGATCTCGTTCCTTTCTCTTACTTTGTTGGCTAATGTTTTCAGCCCCCATTCGGGGTTAGATAAACAAGTTCCATGCATGATGAGTTGTTTAAAATGAGAAGAGCAAAACCAGGAGAACCTCAGGGGATGAGAGTATAGACCCAAGAATTGTGGCTGATTCTCCCTAATCTGAGTAGACAGATTCCTGACACTACCAACAGTGTTGAGAACCTGGTGTGTGTCTGCATCTGTGTGTATACCTCTCCCCTGTTTGGGTTCAATTCTTGACCAATGAGCTAAAAGAAAATGTAGCTCTAAGCCACACCCTTCATCCTGAAGCAAAAGTTGGTTGACAGTTACCTTTATCTAATCATAAGGAGGTGCACATCCTGCCCACCCCCTGGGTGATATTTGCTATCACACCTTTCCATTTCTTCAAAACTTCTACCCCACCCATCTTCTAAATATTCAGTGTGACAGCAATAAAATTCAGGATGAAAAAAAAAATGCCACTGTCTATGATGCTGTGACAGTGTGCCTATCTCTTGATATTTTCCTAGGAAGACACCTGCTCTTTGAGCTAGGACACCAACAACACACTAACAGAGGATTCCACCAATCTTGTTCTTGAACCTTTCTCAGTATTGAGCTTTCTGTAAGGGGTTACTTCTGGCCCAGCCACATGGAAGATCTCAAAGCAGCCACATCTGAAAATTTTCCAGCGGCTTGGATGCATTTCTCATTCTACAGCCACCTTCCCATAATGTGTGAACTCTAGCACCTACTTAGGACTGTATAAGAGGTACAGGATGGATGGCTGGAATCTCAAGGGAGAGTTCAATAGCCCTCCACATATCCTCCTTTCATGAGGGAAGCATCCACAATTAGTGGGTCCTATCTTGAGAGTCACAAGCAGTCATAGCCGCTCTGAAAATGATGGCTGTTATGCTCAGAGAACAGCATTCAACAACCATCTTTTAGTATATAACTTTTCGGTGGTGTGTGTGTGTGTGTGTGTGTGTGTGTGTGTGTGTGTGTGAGAGAGAGAGAGAGAGAGAGAGAGAGAGAGAGAGAGAGAGAGAGAGAGAGATTTTCTCCACATTATCAATTCCTTAAAACTAGAAAGAGTTCCCATCATTCCATTGATCTAGGCAATGAAAATTACATAGTAAGTGTATAGTAAATGTGTTGATGTGACTTGAGAGTTAGCGTTAAGATGGTAATGATTTGAATACCAGTCTTGCCATCCTGAGGCTATCAAAGGAACTGGTTGATTCTCATCTACCCACTGTTGATAGGGATACAAAACAATCATCACCCACCAGACTTTGAGCATTAGGGACACTTTGTATCGGAGAGCAGCTGCTTGGCTAAAAAAAGGCTGTCAGCTGTCCCTGGAAGCAACTAACTGGGTAAAACTGAAGAATGACTGGAGAGGACTGCATCCAACCTGCAGAGGTGGACATCCAGTGATGTTCTGTGTCACTCGAGGAGCTACTGGAGCCATGTGCTTAAGTCTTTTTTATGCAGAAATTGGGACGGGTTTAAATCCACCTGGTGATAACTGTCCTCTCAGGCATTCAAGATGGCTTGGGGTGGAGGCTATTCCAGGAAAACAAAATCCATAGCAACTTACTCAGATTTGATAGCTTCCCTCTGAAATAACTTCAAGCTCCAACTTCAGAACCTAAAGTCCTTCAAAGTCCTCTTTTAATTGATCCAAGCGTTTATCCAGAGTTTGAGCTCAGCACGGGATAGAAGGAATGGTGCACTGGTGCACACTGGGAATTTTGAACACGGGTAGCACACATGAACTCTGTAAACTAAAAGAGTCTCCACACAAGTCGTGGAGGGAGTTGTCATATCCAGTTTGGGTGAGGGAGCAGGTAAAGGGGCACAGTAGGCAGGCGCCCTGAAGTTATCTTTGCTGATGCTCTCTGCAGGTCTAGCCCACGCCCCTTCCCCTGCATTTTCTTTTAAACTTCAGGCGTGTGGTTTCCCCTTTATGTACACAAGAAATCCCTTCTGACATCATAGATGAGGAATGTGGAGCTTGGTTACAAGGTCAAAGAGGCTGTGATCAGAAATCTAGCTACTCCAAGGCCAGTGGGATAGTCACACTTCTTTCCTAATTCATAACTACTTCCTCTTCTCTCGCATTCTGTCTCAACCACACATCTCCTCTCCTTTTCCTCCCAGCATTACATCTGCTTCTGACCCTGTCTAAAATCTTATGTTGATACAATGATATACCTATTGTTGCCTTTCATGAAACAAATTTCTTGCTCCATTTAGGTGGGGCACACAGTGGTATGAGAGATACAGAGCTGTCTCAGGTTTCCCTGAAATCCAGCTGGAGACTCTTGAGTGCCTAGCAAGATGTGACCTGTGCTTTGGCCAGGACAAGATGCACTTTTCTTCCCAAATGGACCTACCTACTAGGCTCTCACAGAAACCCAAAGCCCAACGGAAGGCCAGCATAAGTAAAATTGCCGTCTCTTAGTTTCCATATTGTTACTACTGAAATGATTTGTTTATGTGGCTGTCTTTTAGGTTGGTGCAAGCTTATTCCTAGCTCTTTGGGGTTATTCACATTGCCAGTCTAATTGCTAGACACAGTTATCACTCAAAGAATAGTCACTGAAAGAATAAAGGGGTGTTTATAAACATCTGTGAGTAAATTCTTGCCCTAAGCTTGAAGCCTACCTGACACTAGACCTTCTTAGCATCATTGAATTCCTGTATTTGGCTCATTAGTTATCTGTGCTATCTGTAAGACCATACTATACCTTGCTTCCCCAAGTTCCCACAAGCAGGAGCAGAGGGGTCTAATAGCCTAGGTGACCTCTGCATTATCTGTCAGATTGAAACCACACCAGATACTCCCCCAGGTTCTTAAGATAACACAGGTATCCTATCTATAAAACCCATCTTCATGGAAAAAGTGACATGTTCCTTGGAAAGAGTTTCAATGTAATTATGCCCCAGTGTGCACCTGGGATTGGGTTACACCAGAAAATCAGATTGTACTGTACTTAAACATGCTTAAAATAAATTGCCCAGTGTCAGACTCTCAGAGCTGGAAGCAACACTGGCTACTGAGACCTGTTGAGGACTCCTCAATTCCAACCATTCTTCAAGGCTGAGATTAAACATCACCTTCAAGAAGTCTTTCTTCACCCTATTGACAGTCTTTCCTATAACCCACTGTTTCTTTGCATGTTTCAATTCCTCATCCCCTGATTCTGTTCACTTTGTCAATAGATATTTATTTCTGTCTGGCTGTCTCTTCTTCCACCACATTAGCTCAGAGAAGTTTATCCTAAGTATGATTGTATCTCTGTATTAACCAGGGTTATACAGACAGGCAGACCTGACAGGCTCTGTCATATACCTATCCCTCAGTATTTGTAGGAGATTGGTTACAGAAGTTCAAAAACCTATAGATTCTCAGGTCCATTATATAAAATGATTTATTAAGCAAGGTTCTCTAAAGAAACAGAACCAACAAGATAAATATAATCCAAAAAATTTATTAGAATGGCTCACATGATAAAGACAAGGCAACAAAATATAGACAATATATATGAATTATATGAAAATATACCATTTATGATGATTCATCTGAACTGGTGATCTGTTGACTCTATCTATAAAACCCATCTTCATGGAAAAAGTGGCATGTTCCTTGGAAAGAGTTTCAATGTAATTATGCCCCAGTGTGCACCTGGGATTGAGTTATACCAGAAAATCAGATTGTACTGTACTTAAACATGCTTAAAATATGTTGCCCAGTGTCAGACTCTCAGAGTTGGAAGCTACACTGGCTACTGAGTCCATGTTGAGTTAGACTTTTTTCTTGGCCCACACAGATGGTTACTCTGCCATCTTTGGGCAAATCTGTGAGGGCATTTTTAGAAGAACGAACTAGGGAGGGAGGACTTTCCTGTAGGGTGGATAACACCTTTGAACTCTAACCCAGTTATAGACAAGTCACAGGGAAAACAATGGTGCTTTTTCTGCCTGCTTTTGCTCCTTTTTGGTGAATCCATCAAATCCATTTACTGTTGCTACTGCAGCTGCTGCGGACATCCTTCACTGCATCAGAACCTCATTTCTTTGGCTTTCCAACATGGTCTATAGACCAGAAACTCTCCAGGAATCCTCCAGGTCATATTTGCATGTAATGTATTTGATCATCTTTAAATTAATTATAATGGTAATATTTACAGTATATATAACATAGTGATCAATTTTCTCCTATATTCTTTAGAAAAGTAATGAAAAGAAAAGTATCTGTAATATTTGCAAAATTACAGTATCTCTTTTGGAATGTTATGCATACAATGTTGATTGGATGTGTGAATGCAGAGCCATGGATACATAGTCTGCTCTGGGTATGTAGGTAGGTGCATACATAGATAAGTGAATAGAAAAATAGTTCTCTGAAATGATGGGTGAACAGATGGTCAGATAGATGAGGGCATTTATTGGAGGGATTGGACTGCATGATTGTAGATGCTGGGAAGCCCCATACTAGGCCTTCTGCAAGCTAAGAATCATGAAGCTGGTAGCATAGCTCATCCCAAGTCTGAACCCTCCAGGACTAGGGAAGCCAATGATGTAGACTTTGGTAAAAAACTGAAGATCTGAGAATTTGGTGGACTTCTGGTGTCCATGCTAAGGGCTAGTGGGTATAGAATTCTGACACCCAAGTGCAGGAGAACTGAATCATCCTGGTTCCAAAGACACAGAAACCTCTTCTGTTCCTCGTTGTTGGGTTTTGGTCCTCAGCTGATGTCCACTCTATCTGCCAACTCACCTGTCAGTTTCTTCTTAAAAAAGGAACCAGTAGGAACTACAGCTGCTTCAACACAGGGCCATAGAACTGAGAGAGGTCCCTCCTGCCACAGAGATGGTGATGTGGTCTTCTGTGCGCTTCCCTCTGCATGACAGACACAAACAGATGCTTGATTTTTCTTTGACCATGGCAGCGTGGTGATTCTTACTCCTGCCTCTGCTTTTCTTGCTGCTGGCAATATTTATGCAGGGAGCCCATAGTCATAGAAATATGAAAGCACCAGAGATTCACCTTCTAGGTAGATTTTAAAATCAAAGTGCACACAGGCTTTGAGAGCTAGTAGTGTTTGGGGTTTAGACATCCTTTGGTATCTAACTGTACTTTGAGGGTAGATAACATACATATAGTTGATGTATGCAAGATGTATGTATTTTTTCATTACTGATCTAGCAAAGAACAATGAACTTTGGAGGTTTAAAAGCACACATTGTCTGGAATGTTAGAAGGAACAGAAATCCAAGGGTCTCGCTGGTTGAGTCTCACAAGGCTGAAATGAAGAAGGCATTGACTGGGCTGCTGTCCCTTCTGAAGACTCTAGGGAGGAAGCTATTTTGAGCCTCATCTGGGTGGCAGCTTCGCACGTGTGGAATCAGGGGCCCTGCTGCCTTGTTGACTGTAGCCTCCAGCTCTGCCATCTCTAAACATCTCAGAACCCACACTGTGCACTGATTCCTTAGGGCCCCCCACTGTCTCTGTCTTCCCTCTTGTTCTCAGGTCTTTAATTTCCAAGCTCATTTTCATCCCTTTCCCTTTAAGTCCTCAAATGATTGGATGCAGCCCACTTGGTAATCTAGGATAATCTTCCTTTGTAAGATCTGTAAGCACCATCTCATTCTCACAGACTCTTTTTCTTTACCAGCTAACACATTCATATACTCCTGGGAATTTAGGCTCAGAAGCATTTGGGAAAACATAATTCTGATTTGCTTCTTATAGATAGGTTCTTTTTTTATATATATGTCTCATATTTATACCCATTGTTCATAAACAGAAAGGTTCTGGGAGTTTTGTATCATAGGCAGTAAGTGCTACAACCAGCCTTTGAATCCTGCCCCAAAGCTTAGATTCTGCTTCAGTCAGAGTAAAGGAGGAAAAAAAAATGCAGGGGATCTGCAGGCCCGCCAGTCTGCTTTTACCTCTTCTGTTTCAATGGTGCTGCTTCTGAGCAAGGTTGTCACTGTCCACTGGAGATGCGCAGTCACCTCTGACGTGCACCGTTCATGTGTTTTCTGCATCCCAGCAGAAGACAGATGGCATGCTTCAATGAAGTTACTGAGAAATTAATATCAGGGATGTTGACAAGGCTGTGGGTGGAGTTACAGGACACCAAAAAGACAGGCAAGTCACCTTTGTAGGCACCAGCTGTCGCACCCTCACTGTGAGTGGGGGGACACAGGGAAGAAACAGTCAAAAGACACCCAAGAAAAGGTAGAAGTTGCAGGCAGGGCTGTGTGGCAAGAACCATGACCTTCACATCAAACAGAGCAGGCCTGCCTTTTCAGAGGAAGGGTTGTATGAAAGACGCTGACCTCTTTCCCTTTCCCTAGCTCCATTACTGGCAAGTCTCAATCAGAAACCAGAGAGAACGGGCTGCTGGAACAGGTGAAATTTATTAAGCTTAGCTTTGGTGGCCCAGAGCACAAGCTAGAGGGATAGAGAAAATGCTAGGAGGGGCTTGAATGATGCCATCAGCCCGGCAGGACCACCCTGAAGCCACTCTTTAGGCATTGGCAGTGACACAGACACACTTTGGCAAGAATGTTGGTACTTATTATAGCTGTCATATATGAGAGGTTTAAAGCTAGAAACTATTGTGTGCTGTTCTGGAGGCCGGAGGTCCAGAGTCGAGGTGTTGACTGAGCCCTGATCCTCTTGACAATGGGAGAGGAATCTTCCCTTGCTTCTTCCTAGCCCCGACAGGGAATCCTGGCAGCCTCGGCTGTTCCTGGCTTAAGTAGCATCACTCCAGTCTTATGCCCTTTGTCTCCATGGCCTCACCTCCTTACATCAGGACACTGGTTTTAGGATCACTTTATGTCCAGCATTGCCTCAAAACCCTTCACCACACACAGCTACAAAAGGCCCATTCCCAAATTAAAGCCACAGTCTAAGCAGACATTAATGTGCACAACAGCTAGTCACAGCTAGTGAAATGTGTTATTTCTGTTATCTCCCAGCATGCAATGTGCCTCTGCTAGAGCAATCAGCAAGACCCTGAGGATTGCTGTTCCCTCAGGCTGGGTCCTGGAGTGAGGAGGAAACAGAAGGCAGAGGCCCAGCTGACCTGCTACAGAAGCACAAGAATATAAATAAACATGTCATCTTTCCTGACAGATGTCCCGTGCAGTGTTCAGCCACCATCCTGTTCTCCAGAGATATCCCCAGTGGAATAAACCTCTCTCCTTCCTTGTTCTCACACACAAACATTCCCAAATGGTCCCAAACCATGGTAACTTCTTAATATACTAATGCTCCTCTTCTAAGGCTAAGATAGAGAAAGAATCTGACTTTAAAGCTGCTGAGGGCCAAGTTTTCCAGGGCATGCATCACAGATACTGTCTGGGCTACTTTTCTGTTTCTGTGAAGAGACACCATGACTGTGGTGGCTTGAAAGAAAATGGTCCCCAAAAGGAGTAACACTATGAGGAGGCGTGGCCTTGTTGGAACAGGTGTGGTCTTGGAGTAGGTGTGGCCTTGCTGGAGTGGGTGTGGCCTTGTTGGAGTAGGTGTAGTCTTGTTGAAGGAAGTGTGTCACTGTGGAGATGGGCTTTGAGGTCTCACATATGCTCAAGCAATGCCAACTGAGGCAGGACGTGTCCTTGTGCTGGTGACTCAAGATGTAAGAACTCTCAGCTATTTCTCTAGCACCAAGTCTGGCTGCATGCTGCCTCATATCCCATCATGAAGACAATGGACTGAACCTCTGAACTTTAAGCGAGCCAACACAATTAAATGGTCTTCTTTGTAAGAGTTATCATGGTCATTGTGTCTTTTCATAGCAATAGAAACTTTAACTAAGATGATGACCAATGCAACTCATAATGAAAGGAATTTCCTGGGAACTTACGGTTTCAGGGGTTTAATCCATGGCCATCATGGTGGGATCCATGTTATCAGGCATTCACAGTGACTGTCTGACAAATCTGTGTATACTGGCCCACAGCCACTGGACCAGAGTTACAGAGGGGATCAATTGGTCAGTAGATGTACCCAGAGAACTCACAGCTGATGATCTTTGTGAGGTGCTGTTTCTGATAGCTTTTGCAAAAGTGAACACAGCAGTGCAGGAGGAACACACCCACGAAGCCTTGATGTAGACAGAAAAAGGTTCTACAAACCTTCCTGGTTGCTGATGGTGAAAATTTATCAGAACTGGAGATGAGACTATCAGTCCAAACTGATAACTACTCTATAGTCAATTACAAAGAACACCTTTGATGATTTGAGTAACTATGAATCCCATGTGCTCATGTGAATACTTGGTTCATGGAATATCTTTTTGTACACTGTGAATTACCATTGGATAATAAAAGAACTGTTTTTGGCTTATGGCAAAGCAGTTTATAGGCAGGTGGGAAATCTAAGCATAGATAAAAGAGAAGAGCTGAGTCAGAAAAAGACACAATCCAGCTGCCCCAAAAACAAGATGTAAAGAAACACAGGTAAGCCATGAGCCATGTGTCATCACAATAAATTAATAAAAATAGGCTGAGTTAAATTGAAAAAGCTAGCAAGTAATGAATGAGCCATAAGCCAAACAGCTTGTAATTAATATAAGCCTTTGTGTGATTATTTGGGGCTAATTGGCTGCAGAACTTCACATCTGGAAGTAGCCACTTGGACTACACTTGATCCCAAGTTAGTGGAACTACTTGGGAAAGAATAGAAGATGTGGACATTTGTAGAAAGTGTATCACTGTGAAAGCAAGCTGGATGAACTAGGACCATATTTCCTGATGAGACTCTAACATATCTGAAATTAGGAGAAGGGCTAGTGTGTCTATGTCTCTTTAACCTTTCTTAGCTGTAATGAATGGAATATGGACTTGTTAGTCCTACAAGCCAACTACTGCCACAGAAGCTGAAATGGTCCCCTCTCTCTACTCACTACATCTTCCTGGACCACAGAGGTACAAGTAGCTAGTTAGATACAGTGTGAGCTGAGAGTATGCATCCCCAGGATGGCACCTGTATCAACGGCAGCCCTGAGAGTTTCTTACAAATGTCTTTCCTGTGGTGTACCCAAACTGCTTAACTCAGACATCTGGAAGGGCCCAGCAGTTTTGGTTTTGGTGAGCCTTCCAAGGGATTCTACATTCAAACACGTGACTACGTCCATCCTAGAGTAGAAGCTAAGAAAGCAGGTGGCATGCCTTCAGAAGGCTATGAAGTACCCAAATATCCTCGGCTCCTCTCTGCTCTTTGCTTCTGTGGGAAAGTTCAGTAGTGGGGTGCAGACCATCAGCTTTCCTCGTTTTCTGAATATTTTGTACTTTCTGCACATTGCATATGTCGTCAGCTGGGCTTTTGCTCTGTAGATGAACTCTGTAGATAAGGCATATCAGCCACAAGTGAGGCTTCTCTATGGACAGCAGGGTCTCCAGCATCTTACACTGAAGGAGTGAATCCCTTGTCTGCTCAGAAACAAGCATGTGCTTCCAAGTGGCATGAAGAATCCTGCTCTCTCTGTAGTCAGTTTAGACTCAGGTTGGGAGGCAGGGTTTTTCTGTAGTTACAAGATGCCTTTTTCTGTGTCCATCAAGAAACTGAGTGTCTGAAATCTGCACTAATGTCTCCTGAGTTTCCACCTAGAAGATGACATTTTGATAAAACTTGGAAAGCTTCTCTAGGCAACACTCTTGTCCAGAGAATAAAATAAATAAAACCTAGGTTTCCTTGGAGGAATGGCAGATCAATACCCATTCCACCCAGTGGCAAACTCAGGAGCCTGTGTGCACTGTGTGGATGAGAACAGAAGAAAGCTATACTCTACAATAATTGGAAAGAAAACTTGTTCATTTTCAATGATCATGAGGACCAGACCATCTAGAGCTGGTTCTGAGAAACTAGGCAAAATGTTCTGCTTACCCTGCTCTGTCTTGGAAAGTCTGAGAGCATTCTAGACAGGTCAAGTGTGAGTATTGGTCCACCAGAGCTGGAATAAGACACTGTCTTTGTGAGTGGATGAATGCCTATTCTTCATTTATTCAGGTGACTCTCTTCTCTGACAATGCTGAGGAATATAAGTATAACCATTTGTGTTCCAATGCCTGACCCCCTATTCAACTAATTTTTTTATTAAACCTGTGCATATTCAGGTTTATTTTGCTCCCCCAAGAAGTGTTTTGTGCCAGCAGAATTGAAAGCTAGATCAGAAACTATCAAAGTTCTAATAGAAGGAATCAATAGTAGTATATGTAAGTGCATACATGTATCACAAATGACAGGCTTATTTCTATGCAAGGTAAGATGTTCCCATCACCTCTAATTGCCTCCCTGCCTAACTGTGGCATGCATGCTCTGAGGAACATACATGGCTAGGCTCACTTTGCTGAGACAAGGTAGATAGCTATGTATAGGTTGTGATTTGATTTTTCTTCAGGAACATTTCTATATCTACCCTAGCTGGCCCAAGCCTAGGGCCTGCTGAGAATTCCCCCATCACATACCCCTTTGCATTCAGGCACTAAAAGTTGTTTAAATGCAAATTATTTTCCAGGCGGTAGAGACATTATTATTCATTAATATTTGGCCTCTAATGAATTTATCAGCTTAAACGAGAATGTGCTAAGGTCTTTAGGTAATAGAAACTAAGGAGATATGTTTTAATAATGATGAGCAGGAGAATCTGGAGTTAGTTCTAAAGCATTGTAGAAATATAGCCAGAGACTCAGGGCATGGCAGGAGACACTGGTTACAAGGAAAGGAGTAAGCTGAAGGAAGCAAGTGTGAGTGTGGACACCAAAATGCCTTCAGAAATCTATAGGTTATTTATGCCTGATGTTCCTAGTATTTGGAGCATGACCATTTACAGAACCTTTGCTGGGTTGTGAATAGATGCCACCTGGAATGTGGCATCCTTTCCTCCCAGAACTTGCTCATCTATCATGCCCAGGTCCTGTAGGTGTATTAAAAAAAATAGCTTTAAAAAAAAATGCCTTTGTGGTGCTTCCAGAGATCCATTAGGGCAGAAGGAGCAGAAAATGCAAGGCTCTTCCTCAGGGGCATGCCTGGTTTATTTGAGGAAGTTTAGGTTTAGGAGAACACTGGTCAGCATGACAGACCAACTAGATAAGAGTGAAGAAAAGAGAGAAGAGTAGGTCAGAGAGTAATGGAGACTCCAGATCACACAGGACCTTCTCAGACCTTAGACTTTACCTTTTATCCCGATGAGGCCAACAGTGCTCATCTCCCAACTTACAATACAGTTAGAGGCCTAGAATGGCGACTCTGCCTGCAATGCCAGTACATAAGAGATAGATACATAAAGGTCAGGGGGGACAGCCTCAGCTGCATAGTAAGTTTGAAGCTATCTTGGGCTACTTGAGATACAGTTCAAAAACAATAAAAGCCTATTGCACATGTAGGAAAACTCAGGAAAAAGCCAGAGATGGTAAATATTTTCAGTTAGGAGATCTCTTCAATGTACTGAACTTTCTATTATTGTTCTGAGAAGGACAGCTAATGAGCGTGGCTGTAAACCAATGAAATGTCAGTTACCAAAACAGGTAGCTATTATATTTGGCACTTACTGAACTTTGTGCCTTTGAAATGGTCCAAAGGAAAGACATTATTTTATAAGATTACTTAAAATACATATGTAGTATATATATGTAGAGAGTTGCGTGCAGCCACGCCTTAAAGATGGCACTGGCTTCTGCCCTCCACCTTCCCGATGGTGAGTGCTCTCGGTGATAAACAACTCCATATTTGGCTAAGGCTAAGGATCTGGTTTGCATCCGCATACCTAGGCCTATCAGTAGTGCCCATGTGGCTTACTAGGGTTGGCTGCCCAGAGGCTATTTAGGCCACGAGCGGGTTTCCCCGGGGTCAGAAGAAGTCAGAAGATTGTTCAAGGTTCCTGAATAAACTGCTGAAAGAAGAGCTCGGTGTTGCATCTTCCTTGCTGGTTGAGGTGTCATGACAAGTATAGATACATGTTATATATGTATATAGATTAGTTGGAGTTACCTACACAGAGACATAATATGCCCTTAGGAGCAATAGATTATATAACAAAAATTTCAGTGCCAAGCAAGAGATATTGTTCTTCAAATTGTTGGTCAGGGGTTCAAGAGGCCCACAAAGAATGGAGGCTATTGTCATTGTTCTTGACTGCCTCCCAAAACATGATGGTAAGATCCTGTTGCTGAAGACATCACAGTCACAGACTTAGAGAATTAAACTGTTACTGATCAGGAAGTCTCTTCCCTTAGGTCTAGCTCTCATAACATTGTGAGCTGTTATGATACCTGTAACAGGAGGAAAGTTATCAGCAGTCCTATGCAGCTGTAAATCCTAAGAACCACAAAAATGACAAGCCCAGCCACATATCACCAACAGTGCAATAGTGGCACTTATAGCTTGTGTAACCAACTCATCTCTCATTGGACTTAAGGCTAATTCAATAAGAGGGCACTCAGGTGTGGCACTGTAAGCCTAGCCAAGAACTCATAGTTGGAAAGTTATAGACCTAGAGAAGAACCTACAATTACCATTTGCTAAACTAATGTAATTTTCAATTGCCTTCTCAATACTTATTCTTTCATGCATACATTGGTGCAGCTCTTAGCCTTCATTAAGAAACTTCTTTTGGAAGCAGATGGGAACTATGATAGAGATCTACAACTGGTCAAAACAACCATGGGTGGCCCAACCCCACAGATACATCTACAATACAATCCCTACACCTAAGACTCAGGGGAAATCATGGAAAAAATGGTGGAAAGATTGCAAAAGCCAGAGAACCAGGACAAATGCTGTAAGCTAGTGTCTTCTGGACAAGGCAGGAATGTTGTGCCCATGAACTCTCTACAATACAATATAGTTGCCATACAGCACTTGCATAAGACTCGATCAGTTGATATAGCAACACCGATTGGGGAAAGTTCACAAAACCTTCATGAGCAGCAGAATGACAAGCTGCAGGGGCAAGATGGCATTTGGCACAACACGACTCAATAGCCTGTGTTGGTTTTGACCTGAGGAATCTGACTTGAGTGGTTTATTTTAGGTACTTTAAAGCACATTACCAGCTGGTGGAAACTAATCTTGTGATAATTAACTCAATCCCATGTGCACAACAAAGAATACATATAACTCCTTGAGGAGCAAAGTAAATAGGAGATAAGACATAACTACATCAAGACTCTTTGTAAACTACCTGTGATACCTTCCATAAAGATGAGTCTTTTGACTGAATGAGAAAAACAAGTTTATACAAAAAGGGTCTCCAGCTACACATTTGAACAAAGGTCTCCAGGTTAGAAGTCATGTCAGCTCTGGGCAGAAAATAGGTTTGGCATTCTCTCCCTAGAATGAACCCTGTACAAAGAAATCTGTGTCCCATACACTACTGGAAGAAATGCAGGCAACTAATGGCAGCTGAGGGAGAGAGGATCAATTTTCTGAGGGGTTGAGCACTCTGGTAGGCTTCCCAAGCCTAAGGTCAGCCCTGAACCTGTGTGTATGTATATATATATATATATATATATATATATATATATATATATATATGAAACACTAACAAGTCTCAGTAGGCTGTATCTCTGGTGTGTGTGTGTGTGTGTGTGTGTGTGTGTGTGTGTGTGTATGCACTTGGATTTGAAAAGTTTTTTTTAAAAAAAATAAGATAAAATATATGACTTCAGCTGTAGCAGAGGAGATAATAGCCAGGGGCCAAGTCTTGCTTGTTAAAAGGAGAACCAATAGCATATGCTGTCAGACCAAATGTGGGATAGAAGAAAAACTCAGGAGGTAAATGTAGTTCTGTGGTGTTGGGCCATGAGTAGAGGTAGAGTCAGCTGTGCTGGGCTGAGGAAAACAGAAAAGAAAGATAATCAAGAGATGGACCACTAGGAAGCAAAGATGCCTCTAAGCTAAAGGAATTGGGCTGGTTGTTCCCCACCCACTTCTAGCTCTAATATTCTCTGATCACATGGCTGTGAGACAGTAAGAGCCCTGCTCTTTAGAAAGACCTTGCACACAGTCTTACTCTGTCTTTCCCAAAAGCAGTTGGTGATTATGTTGACTAAAGAAAGGAGAAGCAATGTAAATTTCACTTCCTCCCATTATGTGGTCAAGATGAGCACACTTTAGATGTGTTCATCTTTTTTTGGAGATCTTTGGAGCACTGTGTAGATTCTGACAGCCTCTTTGCACCAGTAAGGCACAGCAGGAATTTTGCCAGAAGCTCCTCCAGACAATTTAACTTTCCTGCCTCTTCTCCTTTCCCTGAGGGCCGTCTTCCCTCTGCCTTGGTTCTTTGTACCGAAGCAGCAGCTGAGCCAGTGGGGATGTCTGTGGCATAGGGCTGCCACCCTGCTCTGTGGGGTTATTTGCAGCATAGAGCCGGCAAAACCACACTGGGCGTATGCTGATTGTAACATATTTAAAATATGAGCATTTATCAGAGGCAGCAGATGGAGGCAGCAGAGTGGAGCTCCCAGAACCGAGGGCAGGGAGTGTTTCATTCAAGTGTAAAGCTCACACCATCTCGACTCAGCTGGCACCGGCTCATAAAACCAGTGAAGAGAAAGAAGGGGTGGAAAAAAAAGCCACCTTTGTGCTAGGTTCGGAAGGCCACAGCATTCCCTGACCTTGAGTCTTTGGTGCCTGAAAGACAGTATTCACTGTGGGAGGGGAAGAGCAAAACTTCCTCACTGATGTCTTTAATATATTAGACTTCCTTAAAATCTAATCAATTTAAGAAAAATTCAGAAGCTCAAAGTAAATAGAAATAGAAATCACTTCCCTTATGTACGTGTACATTCATTCTTCTGACAGCCGATCGCTGCATGCCTTACCCAAGAGCACTCTGAGACAAGGAATTAGGCAGGTCTCTTCATGAAGGCTCTTAAATATTGGATTATGTTCAATGCATTTCAGCTTTGATTTCTTTTTACTGTCCTTTTTACAATTCACCCTAAAAGCATAAATATATTCAAAGTTTATTCTATTGATTATTTGAGCTAAAAAGAAGTATGTTTCAGTGGTGAACTTCCTTCGGGCTCAAGAACCAAACTCAATACATTAATGGGGGTGGGGTGGAGAGAGAGAGAGAGAATCTTAAAATGTCTGTTTGAGAAAAGAACTTCTATTGTTCCGATCTGTTAGGCAAAGTCAATTTTAACAGTTGATCCCAGGTTTACAAATGTGCTCAGTATCACTCAAAAAAGGGCCAGTGGATTGGGACAGAACTGCAGACCTCCGTATGACGCTTGCCTTCCATGATGCTTTGAGAGGTATTGAGAAGTGAAGTAAGAAAATCATGTATCCCCCCCCCCCAGCGCTCTTTTATGAGATTCTTGAAGAACCTTCACATCATTATATATGGAAGGTATGGATCCCCGTTCTCGGCAGCCCCCATCCGCTGCTGCCACCCAATGCCCTAGTCAAAATTATTCACTCTTCTCCAATGGTACCACCAGCAAGTCATAATGTCACATTTAAATATACCACATTTTGTACTTAGCTGGTGCTCATGATGCATTGTGAATCTGTCAGAGAAAGGATAGCTTAGTGCCTGGCACACAATTGGTGCTGAATTCATTGAATAAAGACTAAAGACTGTAAAGAAATATGTAAGGTTATATGAATAAGAGAAAAGATCATCAAATGTCCCTTTTATCACAGTGTCTTCATAGAGAGTCGATCTATTAGAGAGGCTCCCATTGGGGAGAATAACAATGTCTTCAGTCCACAACCAGAGCTGTTCTGGTTTCTGCTGTTCTGTTTGTTTGTCTCCTTTTAACATTTGTTTGACAATCTTATTAGTCATTTATTCCATTCAGATTGGGTGATGGCTTGGGCATGATGAGAAGATTGGGAGACTTTCTGCTCTGCAGGCATCTGTGCTTTCTGATGGGCTGGACAGAGGGCGGTGAGGAGAGACTGTGAGAGGAAGAGCCAGGACACAGGTGACTACGTTAAGCTGAGGCTTTGAGTGAGTAGGAGTCAAGTCTTTAAAACATCACCCTTTGGACAGTTTAGACATTCTAGGAGTCCTTATTGTGGTCACTTAGAGGAAAACAAATCTATGATCCAATGGGTGAAAGATGGAGATATTTGTTCTTTGGTTTAGTCCATATGTCCCAAATCTAGCATGACGTAATTGTAGCCCAGACATTCCTATAGGTGAATATATGCTTATAATTGTCACAACACAACACCTACCCATGTCATGTATGAACACAAAACATGCAACATACACCTTTAGAAAACATTGCACTTTTCAAAGAAAAAAAAAGAGTTCTTTGTGAATGAAAAGAATATTCTGTCCTGCCATCCTTGGAACCTTGCCAGGAATTGTTCGTCATTGTGAAAGTTTCCGTAACTGCCACATTGTTCTTAGAATCTATGGCCTCAACACAATACACCTGAATCGATCTCCATTTGCAGCTGACAATTCTCAGTGCTTCTAGGGAAGCATTTTTTTTTCTTTGTATTGGTATATCCTGTTTTGGTAGTTTTTTCTGCTCCTGTTTTATTTTGTTTTTATTTCTGAAACAGAGCCTCCCTATGCAGCCCTAGCTGGGTCAGAACCCACTCTGTGGCCTTGACTAACCTAGAACATGCATCTTTCTACCTCCTCTTTCAGAATGCCTGGACTACAGGCCTGTGCCATCATGCCCAGCTTGTCCTATGTCTTTGTATAATGGTGCCCAAGGGAGTTTTAACATGTTGTTTATCCTTAACCTCATCCTCACCCTGTGTGTGTGTATGTGTGTGTGAGTGTATAGTGTGTGTATGTATGTATGTGTGTGTGGTGTATATGTGTGTGTGTGTTTTCATACATGCAGAGGGCAAAGGTAGGCATAGATTGTTCTTCTTCATTTATTTTACCTTATTCTTTGAAACTGGGTTTTCACCAAACCTGAAGCTCACAATTCAGAAAGCCAGACTGGCCAGCAAACTCAGAGGATGTTCTTGTAGCTGCCTTTTCAGCAGTGGGATTGCATAAACACACTATCACACCTGGCTTTCACATGGTGCTGGGGATCAAATTCAGCTCTTCATGCTTGTACAGCAAGCACATTTTCTACTGAGCCATCTTCTTAGTCTACACTGTTGTCCATTTATTCAATGTAGGTGAATTACTATGTGAAAGTTTAAAGTATGACTATACATACCCATGTTATCTAGAACATTTCAAGGTAGTAAAGACAGATTATATATAAATTTTAATAAGAAAAGAATGATCTGGTTTATAAGGAGTCAGCAAGACAGGCACAGCAAGAGTAAGAGCATTCCTAGCAGTCCTTCTAAATATTTCACATGAACAAGAGTCATCCAGTGATTTATGTAAAATGTGGTTACTACTTGGTGGTTCTTGCTTGAAGACCAAGTATCTACTTTTTTTCAAGATCCCTGGTCATGCTATGATGTTGGGGTGTAGATAGACCACAACTGGCAGACAAAAAAAAAAAAATCAAGTGTAAAGGCATAGATGTGCTGAAGAAGTCTTCACTGTAACTTAGCATAACTGGATAACTAAGTACCCAGAGCCATGTGGTAGGAGGTGAGGTCTGAAGAGATGATGTCAAAAAGGCATAGATGTGCTGAAGAAGTCTTCATTGTAACTTAGCATAACTGGATAACTAAGTACCCAGAGCCAGGTGGTAGGAGGTGAGGTCTGAAGAGATAACGCCGAAACATACAGGAATTTACCCAACTTGTTTGGTCTTCATTCCATAACGAGTGATGCATCTGGAAGGTTTTTAATAGAGCTGGGCCATGTTGGACCTCTGTACCTTAGGACTTGGCTTTGCTGGATGCATGATGTCCAGTAAAGATGCTTTTACAGCTAGCTGTCTTGTTAAGAAATCCTGAGACCCCCCACAGCTAAGGAACTCACAGTAGAAATAGAAGAAAGAGGAGGAGCATGCTCTTTTGGAGTTAGATTTTCCTGAGACTGTGGTTGTCTGAGTGGTGAGGGAGGGTCAAACAAGACATGTAAGTTTCTGGTTTGTGCTGTCATTGTGGAGTGATGGTGGACATGAAGCTCAAGGACAAAGTTCAGGGACATCAATTTATAGACATGTAAAGTTAAGGTACCTGCTCTATAAAAACCCAGGAATCAAACACAGGAAACTAATAGGAGAGCTTTTATTCAGGTATTCTAATTTACCAAGCTTGCATAGAAGAGGAACATGTACAATCTCAAGCTCATGTCTGGCTAACCCAGCACTGAGGATGAGAAAAACGGAAGTAGCAGCTATTAAAGAAGATGGATTGCCCACTGAGATCACCCGGGTGTCAAAGATTAGCAACACATAGAAAGGATTTCCTGCTTCCTAGGCTCAATGTTTGTCCTTATTTTATGCATTGAAATGCGCGCGCGCGCGCGCGCACACACACACACACACACACACGCTGCTGCTGCTGCTGCTGCTGCTGCTGCTGCTGCTGCTACTGCTGCTGCTGCTGCTGCTGCTTTCTATCTCTGCAGGCACTAATTTCTTCAGTTTAGAAGCCTCCTGCTCAAAAGTCCACATCACAGTTTTACCTACCATTTATTCAAAATGCTACCAGGGGTCTCCAGTCTGCGATGACTCTAACTCCCTGACTTCATGTTCTGTTCGAAGCTCTCTCTCCCATATCGTAGAGGACTGTGTTTGCAATGTTGTATTTGTAGTCTCCACTCCTCTGTGGGCTATAAGCTCCGGAAGGGCAGGGCTGTGTCTTGTTTTTCATCTCTGCTAGATCAGAAAGTCATATCATTCACATGTACAACTTCTTAACAAAAGGGCCATTCACACCGGGTTCCCTCCTCCCCCTAAATGCTCTCGCCATTAATATTATACTTAATTATTTAGATTTGATTTATTGGGAGTCAATACTTAATTTAAAAAACTAATTTCTATTTAAGATTTTAATAAATAATAGCATTAAATAATTATCAAGAACACATCAGAATATAAAAACATTTAATTCCTCACATAATTAAATTTTAAATAAAATCTAATAGAAATAAGTCCTTTTACAAAACCTTTAGCTACATTTTCTTTCTCATTCCTGTTCTTGTTTGTCTTTGGCCTGCTTGTATCTTCTGTCTTCTGGCTCTCCTTATCAGTTCTTCAGTGAGGTTCATGTGCAAGAACATGGACTTCCTTCAGGCCTGCAAATAAGTAAGCTGACTGCTACTGGGGCAAGAAAAAACAGCTACTTTTTTGTGACAGGAAATGTGAATGTCTATTTACTAGCATAGCTGCATTGGGATATTACACTCCATCTTTCTGTGACAAGTATTCAGTCCCCTCCCCCACCCAGACACAAATGTTGGTGTTTAAAATACGTAGAACACCTGTCTTTTGACTTTGTAACCAAGTGAACACATTCATGTGCTCGCAGCACTCACAACCACTCATGCTCTCTCTCTCTCTCTTACACACACACACACACACACACACACACACACACGTTTCTGGAAAGCAACTGCATTTGTTTGGGCTCACAAAGCAGAACTCAAGGAGAACAAATTTATTGTGAGACTGAGTTTCTCAAACAGAGGTAGCCCTTATCTCAAGATGAGGATTATGGGAAGCAACTGGAGTAAACAATGTAGCTAGTGCCCTAAATTGTTTATTTTAGTCAATGAATTAAACATCATTTCTTTCTTTTTTTTTTATTTTGTATAAAAGCTAGTACAGATACTCGAAGGAGGAGAATGCAAATTATTTCCCATGAAAATTTAAAGATCATAGCAATGTGAGACTGCAAAGAAATGTTGAGCTTGTGGTAAATTGTTTGGGCTCTGTCCCAGACTGCCAGTCACACAGGCTCTGTTTATTTCTTTGTTTCAGTGGGAAAGTCAAGCATTCTTGTACAGGATTCACATAGAAACAAACACAGCAGCTACCACCCTAAAGAAGCCAACATGGAGACTAAAATAATACACACAGAACTAAGTTAGCTCAAACACAGAAGGGCTCTGGGAACAGAGGTGTCAGGACACCCCATCAACAGCAGAGAGCACCATGCTTTTGACCTCTGGAACTTGATACAGGTCTCTATATCAGCTTCAGCAGTTCTTATGTCCACTGGCTGATGATCCTTCCACACTTCAAATCTCTTTCATTCTCTATTTTCTTACAGTTTTGTTCTCTAATTTAAGAATATATAAGGTCTTCTTGTTTGCATATATCCATTGTACAAACTGGATTTCATTGTGACATTTATACATATGTACACGTACATGATGCACTTAAATCATATTCACCATTCCATTCACCTCCTTTCCCCTCCAGCTGGTCCCCCGCATCTTCCTATAGAGTCATTTTTCTATTAATGCATTTCCATAACTTTGGGGACCAATTTTCTCTCTGGGTCTTTTGCTCATAGTTCATATTCAAAATGTCTAAATAAATTTGCATGTCAAATGCCTAACACTACAAAAGTGTGAAAACAATCTCTTCATTTAACCACAATTGTCCCCATTTTCATATAGATGTGGTGCCATAGTGGCAAAGAGTGCACTCACCAGCCTACACTCTGTTTGCCCCTGTGCTCACTGTCTGCTTTTGGAAAGGGCTGTTGTGTAGCTGTGCAGTTGGGGTGCAGCCTTTGGATTGAACATGGTCATGTTCCCTTTGCACAACACTGGAGATGTGCTATGGAAGTCCTGACTCACTCTGAAAGATGTTACATACTCATTCACCCCGAATAATGAGTTGGTGACAGAGTAAGATAAAGAGCCCAAAGGTATGATACTATATATAGTGCTATTTTAAACCCAAAGGCTTAAAATTATATAGAACCTGTGAAGAATAGGATCTCTAGTTGAGTAAAGATTTCTGTACTTTGTAGGTATCTTTTTAATGCCTTTTGCTTTAAGTTTTTTTCTTTTCATTTTTGTTGCAGGGGGTAGATTAAATATAATCCTTAGTACCAAGCTCATCACTATCAACTAATAGAACCCTCTGCCTTACAGCCTTAGTGCTGCTATTACTCAATGCCAGCTACTAAAATATTTATTTTGAAAGGAAAACTGTACTTCTCACAGTTCTGCATACTAGGAGTTCAAGGTCAAGGACGCCATGAGTTCAGTGTCTGCTGGAAGTCAAGTCTATGCGTCCATCCCGTTGCCATGTTGCTGTATTCTCTGAAGGGAGGACATTGTGACTTCATAATGACAAAGGCCAAAGGGAGATCCCTTCAAGTTTGAGCCCTATAACAAGAAAGCTAATGCTACTCAGAAAGCCAGAGCCCTTATGTTATCTCCCAAAGGTCACATTTCTTGCTACCTTGCATCAGAAATTGTGATTTCCTATATGTTTTAATTTGAGCATGTGTGGCTTTTTGCTAAGGAATATGAACAAATGTTTCTTTATTCCAGGGATAGACCAAAAAAATGATTCACCCAAATATGGCTTAGTAGAGCAGTGAGTTTATTGCAGTGAGTTATAGAAATGCGGAAGAGAAGTTACTTACAGAAACACAAATGACTCAAAGACAGGTATATCACTATAACACCCACCCCAGCTTGAGTGACACTTTAGGCACACCACATCCCTGGAGCTCCCTGTCTCACATGCTGGCAGGTCTCTGTGTCACAGAGTTTCTTCTCCCCAGAAATAGCTTTGCTGCTTTTATAATCTTGATTGTCAACTTGACACACTGAGGAAGAGGGAATTTTAATAGAAGAATTTCCCCATGTTAGACTTGTCTGTGAGCATGTCTCGGGGGAGGAGATTCTCTTGATTGCTGATTGATGTGACAAGACCCAGTCAGTCCACTATGGAAAGTACTATTCTTGGACAAATGGGCCTGGGCTATACTAAAAATTCAGTTGTCTGTGAGCCTGGGAGGTTACTGCTTCAATCTCCTGCCTTGAGGTCCTGTTGTGACATCCCCCAGTGTTAGACTATAAGGACTGTAACTTGTCATCTAAAATGAACCCTTTCCTTGCTAAGATATTTTCATTGTCCTGTTTATCACAGAAACAGAAACAAGCTGGAATGGATATTGGTACTAGAAACACTGTGGAGTTGTTGCTGTGATGAAATGGACCATGTTGTTTTTTTAGGAGGTGTGAGGTAGTGTTTGAAATTGAGCTGAAAAAGCTATTGAGGGCTCATAGCTTAAAGCTGCTCTCCACGGGAGGTTGGGCGAGACTAATAGAATGGATGGAAAAACAGGATCCATCCTTCTGCTGCATCTAAGAGCATCAACATCAAGGATAGACATTACCTCAGGGTAAAAGGATAGAAAAAGATATTTCAAGCAAATTGACCTAAGAAGAAAGCTGGTGCAGCCATTTTAATATCTGACAAAATAGACTTCAAACCAAAGCTAATCAAAAGAGATAGGGAAGAATGCTACCTACACACAGTCAAAGGAAAAATTCACCAGCAGGACAATGTAATTTTTAACATCTATGCATCAAAAACAGGGCACCTAAGTTTGTAAAGGAAACATTGCTACAGTCTAAATCACATACTGACCCTCAAGCAATGATACTGGGAGACTTCACTATTCCACTCTCATCAATAGACAGGTCAACAAGACAAAAATTAAACAGAGAAATGTGGGAGATAACTGATGTTATAAATTAAATGGACCTAACAGATATCTACAGAACATTTGACCCAAACACAAAAGAACCACATGGAACTTTCTCCAAAACTAACCACATACTCAGACACAAAGCAAACTTTAACAGATAAGAAAATTGAAGTAACACCCTGTATGTTATCTGATCACCACAGATTAAAACTGGATATCAATAACAGAAACAGCCTACAAACTCATGGAAACTGAATGAAAAATGGGTCAAGACAGAAATTGAGAAAGATATTAAAGACTTCCTAGAATTGAATGAAAATGAGTACATAGCACACTAAACTTCTGGAAACAAAATGAAGGTGGTTCTAAGAGACAAGTTCATATCACTAAGTGCCTACATTAAAAAGAAATGGAGAGACTTCATACTAGTTAACAGTGTACCGGAAAACTGTAAAGGAAAAAAAATCACACCCCCCAAAATAAATAGCAAGAAATAATCAAAGTCAGGGCAAAAATCAATAAAATCAAAACAAACAAATACAAGAATCAATGAAATGAAGAATTGCTTCTTTGAGAAAATCAATAAGATAAACAAAACAAACTCTTATTCAAATTAACTAAAAGATAGAGAGAAAATATCAAAATTAACAAAATCAGAAATGAAAAAAAGAACAACCGACACCAAAGAAATCCAGAGAATCGCAGGGACAAACTTTAAAACCTGTACTCCGCCAAATTGGAAAATCTAAATGAAATGGGTAATTTTCTCTATAGGTACTACTTAGCAAAATTCGATAGAGACCAGATAAGCAATTTAAAGAGACCTATAAATGCAAGTGAAATAGAAACAGTCGTTAAAAGTCTCCCAGTGACAACAACATAAGCCCAGGGCCAGCCTTATTGTTTTACTGCAGATGGTGGAGTGAAACTGGGGAGAGGGGAGAGAGGGAAAATCGCAATCAAGATATATTATATGAGAAAAAACCCTCTATTTTCAATAAATGGGTAGATGCAGGGGAAAAGAAGAAGAGAGAATTTAAAAAATAACACAGAAAATGGAAACAATGGGGGAGGATTATGACAGTTCTAATGGAAGCAAACACTGTATCAAGGCTGTTTGTGTGATGTTCTGTGGAAGTGAAACCTGAGCTTCCCTGGGATAATGGATGTGATCATCTGGGGCTGAAGAATCAGTTATAATGATTAAGTGACCAGCATCACTGAGGAAAAGTCTTCTGGGAAGTATTTTTGCAGAGTATTTTGCACACAGAAGCCATGCTACAGAGGGGCCAAGGAAGCTTCCTCAATCAGCAGTATAAGAGAGTCTCTCGTGTGATCCTGGCTCTGGCTGCGTGGGGCCTACAAGACTGAAGGGTTGAGGCTTGGAAACACGTGGCAGGGTTAGAGTCCCTGAAGAGAAGCCAGGTGATGACACTGGTGAAGGTGAGAAGTCTCATACAACAGATGCCTCAAGATATTGTAGATGCTAGTACTGTGGGTTAACCAACAAAATGGTGCCAGATATAAAATGGAGCCATCCTGAGCCTAGCTGTGTGTGCCTCAGGAAGCAGAACCAGAGAAAAAAGAGCTCTTAAAGCCCTTTGGAGCCAGAAGATCATGAGAAAGTTCCAGATGTCCGAGGTTAAGCTACCTATACTATTGAAATTTGGGTTTCGCTTAAGTATGGTTAGAACTGTTCCTGGTTCTTCCAATTTGGAATTAGAAGTATGCCATTTAGTTTTGTTTTATAGGGACCCACAAGTATGAGGCTTCGGATTTTTAAAGAAACATTGAACATTTTTTTTAAAAAAAGATTTATTTATTATGTATACAGTGTACAGAAGAGGGCACCAGATGTCATTATAGATGGTTGTGAGCCACCATGTGGTTCCTGGGAATTGAACTCAGGACCTCTGGAAGAACAGTCAGTCCTCTTAACCTCTGAGCCATCTCTCCAGCTCCAACACTGGACTTTTAAAGTACTGAAAATTTTAAAGACAATGAGACATTTGAAGGTGTGCTGTGTTTTATATTGGTATGTTAACATGTGATTTTGGTAAAAAGTAAAGTTAAAGTTTAACAGTGATGGGTTTGTGTGTCAAGCTGACAAAAGGTAGATTTATGACATGCTTAGGAAGAGAGAATTTAAGTTGCCTCCATCTGGCTGGCCTGTGAGCATGTCTGTGAGGCATTCTCTCAATTACTAGTTGATGTGACAGTGCCCAGCTCACTGTGGAGATAGCACTCCAGTGCAGGTAGTCCTGGGTCACATAAGATAGCAATCTGCACATGAGCTAGAGAGAGGAAACAGAACCGCATTTCTCTGTGGTTTCTCTGTCAGTTCCAGCTTCCAGGTTCCCGAGTTGGCCTCTTGCCCTCATTTCCTGCAGTCATGGGCTATAACCTGAAATAAACAATTTTCTTCCCACAGCAAGAGGGAGGCAAACTAGGACACTGGGGGTTTTTCAAATCGTGCAAGTTTTGGAAACTTCCTGGGTCTTGTATAAATTTTTATTTCAGGAGCCTAAGTGCCTTCCTCCTCTCTCTGGGAGGAACCAATGGCTGAAAGTTTCCCAGATTATAAATTCTTAGCAATGGCAAATCAATAAAGTTCCAGTCTTCCCCTGTGTTAGTTTTTTGGGGGTGAGGAGAGACACACACTTACTAACAGGTGTCATACGAGAGTTACCAAGAGGCAGGTACCCAGAGAAGACCAGGAGAGAGAAAAGACAGAGAGAGGAAGACAGGAGGGGGAAAAGGGGAGAAAGAGTAGGCTGCCACGTGGCGTTTCTTTTTAAGAGAAGGGGTGGACACAAGTCTATGTAGCCACGCCCAGGGGCATGCCCTCTCTACGAGGCCCCATGTTGGGTTCACCACGTGGTGTGCCAGGGACACTTACACCCATCCTTCACTTAGCTATAAATAACATTTCCAAGCTACCTTAATCTGATAATATCCTCCTTATTCTAAAAGAGTTTTGCCTTCATTCTATAGACAATTCTGCACAGAGGGTTTAGGTGGATCTAAATACTCAAGCCTTGCAGAAATCTCTCAGCCTGTGAGCCAGCATGCCTGTGTAATGAGCCTTCATAAAACCTCCAACGTTCAGAGAGCTTCCGGTTAACAACACATGGACATTAGTAGACACTGGCTGGAGAGGGCTTAGGGAACTTGGGGCCCTGTCTCCAAATCCCAGCCTATGCATTTATTCATTTGTATCTTTTATAATAACACACCTGCAAGTATCAGTCAATGCTCCTCCAAGTTCTGGAAGTGACTCAAGCGAATTAATCAAATTCAAAAAAGAGGTGTGGGAACCATCTCCATTACTAAGCTCAGGTAGCATAATCTTGCTGTGTGACTGGAATCCAAAGCAGTTTTTGGGAAGTGAGCCCCAAACTTTGAGACCTGATGCTATTTCCAGGAAGATGGTGTCAGAATTAAATTGGATTAGAGGACAGGATCTGGATTAGACTGGAGCAGCTGGTGTCCACTGCAGCAGAACTGCTTATTGTTGGGGGAAATTTCTGTTTTGAGGTCACAGAAATTCTGTATTGACCATGATGTGAAAATGGATGGAAAACGGGCAGTTTTCTTTTTCTTGACACACGATTTAACTAAAACATGAATTTTGGCCAGGGACAAAACATTCCAATTACAGTATCTTCTTTGATTGACTGATAGATTGATGACTAACAGAAATACTCCACAATATGCATCACAGGTATTTTAACTGACACTTAGAACTCACTGTCTTGTAAAGAAATCATATTACTATGCACACACACACACACACACACACACACACACACACACACACACACCTTCTAATTTTTAGATAATTTTAAAAATCTTCAGCCAAAATGTTTTTCCTGAAACTTGGTGTTAGTTGTCTTGGGTATTTCTTGTAAAACCATATGCAAAAGTCTGTTTCTTCCCTCTTCAAAATAGCATCTCAACTCCATCAGTTCTGCTACCATGACATCAGCAGAGACTGGCTGGAGTCTCTGCATTTTGCTTTCCCATGGGAAAGATAGTCTGCTTCCTCACTAGTTCTTCGTCTACTGTGGGACTAAAACACCTCCCTATCCCGTTACCTTTGCTTACACACTCTATGTAACATGAATGCTCACACTGTTGATTTATTAGTCAATCAGCATAGTAGGAGGACAGACAATGGCAACAAATAATACCAGAGTTGCTTGATAAAACCTCAAGAAATGATATTCCAAATGTACCTACCATTATACTGTATTTATATGTATCTTGAGGGAAGTATTGTCTCTTGAGCTGGTAGTACTTTCTACAAAAAAAAAAAACAAAAACAAAAAACAAAAAACAAACAAACAAACAAACAAAAACCACAGGCTAACAAAAATCCAGTACCAGTCAGGGGAAGTCTATCCAATGGTTGGTCAAAGTAGTCCAAGAGACTCCCAAAACAATATGAACGATTGATGTGCCCTTGGCTGCCTCTCTGAAGTTGAAGTTAAACTCCTATTGATGAGCACCAAGTGTTCCAATTATTTGAGCAGGATCTAACCTGAAAACTCCCTTGCTGGAACTTAGCTTCCATAGTACCAGAAAATCCTATGGAAGCTGCCAATAGAGGGAAACAATTAATCATCCTACACACCAGTGATACCTGTGAACCACAACAATGATGGACAAGGCAAGATGTCTCTAAAAGTGCATAAGTGGCACGCACATATTGATGACAACCTATGTCTGTCAAATTGGACTTAAGAGCAATCAACAGGAGCAAAGTCCCATCTGGTACTGGAAAGCTAACTAATATCCAGGAGCTAGTGAGATCATGTGCTTGAGAAAAGAATCTGCTTTGCTAGACCAGCACAATCCCTAACTACATCCTCAGTGGTGCCCTGATACCCACAGGTAAGTGTAGCTGTTGCTCCCCATCAAAGCACTTTATCTTCACAGAAAATGAAGACCATCAGAGAAAACCAAGTTGGACACAATGTTAGAACAAGAGATTGTGGGAAGCCTACTTCCAGTGGATACAACTACATCACAGCTCCTGCTTCTTTGGCTCAGGGAAGAGGAGATAAAAAGTTTGTAAGAGGCAGAAGATTAGGAAATCAGCTATGAAATATTCTCTCCTAGAAATGGCTGCATAAACAAGACCAGAACAAAGACAATATCAATAGACACACTAGTGTGGATGGGAGAAAAGTTCACAGGGTCTCACCCCTAGACAAAAACGACTATGGGTAACTAATGACCTTTAGGGAGAGATAATTAGCCTCTCCCAAGGATGAGCCCCACTATTAGTTAGCAATAAAAAATAGTAAACCCTGGGACCACATATACACAAAAAACTAAAATAGACTCAAAAAGTTGTATTTATATATTTCTGTTTGTGCACACACAGACACACACACATACACAGAACAATAAAGATAAAAGGCTAATTTGAAAGTTGGTAGAAACAGAAGGGTTTGAAGGGAGGATACCTGGGAAGGGCTGGAGGGAGGAAAGGGAAGGAGAGAAGTTATTAATTATGACTTAATGTAAAATGTATAAAAATTAATAATAATGAAAAAATAATAAATAGGTTGTACTAGTCAGTTTTCTTGTTGCCATAACAATACTTGAAGCAACTATTTTTTAAAAAAGATTTATTTTGGCTCATAGTTATGGAGACTCCAGCACAGAATTGACCCCCTCCTTACTTGCTTGGGGTTCTACAGTAAGGGTGATACCTCATCTCTAGAATTCATGGCAAAGGAAAACTTTCACCTCATGCTCCAGGGGCCTAAAGAGACCAGGGGCCTACAGTTCCATGGCTTAGTAACTTCCCAGAGGCTCCACCTCCTAATGGTTCAACCACTTCTGATCAGTCCCACCCTGGGGAGCAAGCCTTTTCTATATGGTCCATGAAAGACATCCAGCATCTAAACTATAACAAGGCTATTAAACTATTTACAGTTTTAAATATTCAAAAGCAGTTTGATTCACCATTACATGAAGTAAGGGTACAGCTTTGCCCCTCCCCTATTAAGTTTAATTTCTACTAATGTCTTCTAAACTTTGTAGTAGTTTCTGTTAAAAATAATATTCCCCTTCTTGACTCTCACTGACCTTTAAATCTTTATCAAGTGAACTGCTGTCAATCTGAAACTTGCCTACCTTGTATTTAAGTAGTTGATTATTTGAACTTGGATCCCAAACTTAACATTTAACCCTATTAAGTGTATATTGTTAATTTAATTTCATTCTTCTCCTTTTCAAGGTCTTTTGACTTAAGTTTGATTTTTAAAATCTGGTTTATCAGCTTTACCTCCGACTTCCAGTCAAGTGTAAATTTGCTTGGCGAAGTCTTTTTGTTTTGTTTTGTTTTGTTTATTTATTTTTTTGGTTTGTTTTAATGAGACAGGAACTTACTGTGTAGCTCTGGCTAATCTGAAACTCACCATTAGACTAGGCTATCTTTGAATTCACAGGGATCTGCCTGTCTCTGTATCCTGGGTGCTGGGATATAAAGTGTGTGTCACCATACCTGGCCAGCCCAAGTGTATGAAAGGTTCAAATGACTAATTGATTAACATGTTGACAATTTTAGGATGGTTGAAAATGACTTCACCGTGGTTCTCAAACTTGAGAGTGTTAGAGAATCACTCAGGATATGTGTTCAGTATGCTTGATCCCTGAGTCTCATTTCCTGAAATTTGGATTCAGTGAGTCTGAGACGTGACTTCAGGAATGTGCATTTTTAACAAGCACCATATGCTATGCTGATGCTTTTGGTCTTAGGCCACATTTCAGAAGCATCTTCAGAGAGTTTCTTTAGGTTGAAGTTGAAGATGCACTCCCTAGTTTTAACAGTGTGCTATGGCTTTCTGGCACAGTATAGACACGAGAATTAATACCGAGTTGGTGAAGGTGGGAACATAGGAAGAAATAAAAGGCAGAATGGTGCTCAGCTAATAATTTAGCTATATTTTCTTTTTAAATATTTATTTTTATTTTTTTCTGTGATTGGTGTTTTGCCTGCATGTATAACTGTGTAAAGGTGTCAGATCTTGGAATTACAGACAGTTGTTAGCTTCCATGTGGATGCTGGGAATCAAACTCAGGTCCTCCAGAAGAACAGTCAGTGCTCTTAACTGCTGAGCCATCTCTCCAGCCCTCCATTTTCTGTTTTTAAAGATTTATTTATTTATTGTTTATGCAGTGTTCTGCCTGAATGTGTCCTTGCAGGCCAGAAGAGGGTACCAGATCTCATTACAGATGGTTGTGAGGCACCGCTGGTTGCTGGGAATTGAACTCAGGACCTCTGGAAAAGCAGTCAATGCTCTTAATCACTGAATCATCTCTCCAGTCCCTAGTTTAGCTATATTTTCTAGCTTACTCACAGAGTTAATATGAACAGCCTTTTCAAATACTCTGTGTGATTAAATGTATTGATACCTTTGGAGAAAAATAAAGAGGGGTGTTTTGCATGACCCATGCCTCATGAACATATGCTGTCTCTTAGTAATCACTACTTTCCTCTCCAAGTGCTCAGAAATCACATACTCACTGTATCTGTGGGACTCTGAGGACTAAGCACTGTATTATATTTACCTCTAGAGTCTCCCTCCACTGCTTTCCACTTCCCTTGTTTTTTTTTTGTTTTGTTTTGTTTTGTTTTGTTTTGTTTTGTTTTTAAATGAGGCACAGGCTTAGGTGGCATTGTCTGTCTTTTTCCCTCTTTTGTGTGTGTGTGTGTGTGTGTGTGTGTGTGTGTGTGTGTGTGTGTGTGTGCTTCTAGAAACAAAAAGCAGTGGTTCTCAATCTTCCTAATGCTGAGACCCTTCAATACACTTCCCCGGGCATAAAATTATTTCATTGCTACTTTGTATCTATCATTTTGCTACTGTTATGAATCATAATGTTAATATCTGATATGTGACCCCCAGAGGGGTCACAACCCACAGGTTGAGAACCATTGGGCTAGAGGATAATCTTGTCATTATTCCTCAGGCATCTCACCTTTTCCTTAAGGCAGGGTTTCTAACAGACCTGAACTTGTCAAATAATCCAGCAAGCACCAGAGATTTGCCCATTTCTACCTCTTCCAACCAAGATCCTCATACTGCAAGGTAAGTACTTTATCAATAAAGCCATGTCCCAGTCTGTCTGGTTGCCCATATTTCTTAATACTTCTTCAGAATAATATAAGAATCTAAGGACAAGAAATTTTAATTAGTAGGTATCTTAGCCCCTCCCCCAATAGATCTTCAAACAGATTTTAAAGATCATCAGAAAAACTCAAAAATAAGACACCTGTCTTAACCCAGATTAATGCTTGTTTGCATTTTGCCCTGCCTGTGAGGTTTTTCCTGACCCAATGGATCACTGTACTTCTTTGGTCTCTTTCTAGAGAACAATTCCTCTGCCCTGTTTTGGTGTCCCAGATGGACACTTGGGTTCTCAGAGTGTACTTGATTTTGCTTGCTTACATTTTTCAGTTCTGTTTTTTAGATCATGTATATTCAAATGGTATACCAAAAGAGGCTTTACCAAAGCCAATGTGAAACACTGCTCCTGAAGGATGAATAGGGTTGTTCTTAACAAGGCCATTGTGAAGGCATCCAGAGTGGGCTGATTCTAAGGAAAAGAAGAAAGGAAGGCTGGAAGGAAGGACCTAGGCCACTGCAGAGTCGAAGGACATAGAACACTCTGAGGAATTTCTCCAACAAAGTCAGCTGGCAGATCCGTCCCTCCCTCACAGGAAGGGGCCTACCTGACTAGCACACTAGTTGAAAGCAATGATGTGAGGAGTGGCCTGCATACAGAAGGTCCCCATCACTTGGTCTGCAGGAGGAGAACCAGATGGTGACTCTCTCAGCTATGACACTAAGCCTCCAATTGATTCTCTTCTCAATGCTTGCATTGGCACAAAAGTCCCCACTGTCACGCCAGTGTAGGACATTCTTGCAAGTTTCTCACTGAGGCTCTGTGAAGACTGCATCTCAGCTCCACTGCCTGCCCGTCTTCTAGTCTTCCTGGTTCCTGGTATGCCTGAATCTCTGGGCATACCCATCTACAGCTACTGCTCTGAACTCTTGCTAACTATATAATCTTTACATGTCAATAGCATTCTCACTCCATTTTATTCTTGAGGAAACAGAGTCTCAAGAGAATGGGCAGGAAGCTGTTTCAAGGCACTCCCACCACTGGGAAGTGGAAGATGCTTTCCTCAGAGGCACTCATTCTGATCCTTTGCAGCCCCCTCACCTGCCATTCATCATGTCTCTCAGTGACAGGGAGGCTGCCATTGCTTCCATCACAGGGCACTACAGAAGAACTTCCTAAAGATCTACTGTAGGAGAGGATTTGTTTCATTTGTGTAAGACTGTCTAGGGGAAAGTCAGTGTTCACCTAAGTCTTTTTTTCTTCCACAGAGCCTTGTGAGGGAAGTAGGACTTGCTTCATCAGTCCAACTGCATTTCTCTGGGCTCAGCTTTCCTGGCAACTGAAAACAAGTACCACTCACCTTCTACATAAGGAAAGCGTATACACAGTACCAGAATGAGACAGACAGGCTCCTTTCCTCAACACAGAAGTGACCTGTTGGATTGAACATTGAGATTGAGTGATGTATCTAAGGCATATGGACTGTCTGCTCATTATTAACAAGTGCTTTAAGATGTAACTTATGCAGAAATCTGCAAGGCTCCTGTAGTCATAACTATAAGAGACTGAAACAACTATTAAGATAAAGGTTGAAGTGTGGAGGTAAAATGTTTTTATTAGAATGATGCTCTCTATCCAAAGGTAGGATAATGGTCAACTGTCCTTACTTCCTCAAGGATTTTGCTTAAACAGAGACCCCTTGACAAACTGGGATAGTTGGTGGCACTACAAGGAACATTTATGGCTCAGCTTTTATGGCTTTTAACTAAAAAAAAAATATGTATATAGACACTGCTCTTTTAAATGGTAATCGTATGGCATTGTTCATCTAGGAAATTGCCAATTGAAACTGTAACAAGGAACAAAGTAGAAACTGAAAACTGTCAGAGCTCATTCTATAGCAACCGCTATCTAAATCTAAACCTTTCACAGCTTTCACATGTCCCTGTGTGTGTGTGTGTGTGTGTGTGAGTGGGTGATCAATATAAAACACGGCAGTGCAAATAATTTTCTAGGCTATTTCCCCACCAATACACATCCTTTAAAATCCCATTACTAACGGTTGTGTGGCCTTCACTGAGGAGGCCCAATACTGTAACCACTTTCCAGTTGCTCAATATTTAGGCTAATTTTTGCTATGAAATGTAATGTTGCTGTGAATATTTTTAGGACTCTAATGATTTCTTTTGGAGATGCTTCCGGGACTTTATTGAACAAAGCCTTGGAGGCATAATTGAAAGCCACTGTATCTTATCTTTAGAGTACCTCTCAGAAGGCTGAACCTTACAGTGCAACGCCCACCTGACTACTGCTAGTATCTGGCTTTTCCATGTTCAGCAGCCTCAGAGGTAAGAAGAGAAAATTTCTCTACCCACTCTTTATTTCTTTGTTTACAGGTCAAACAAACATCTTTCATCTCTTCGTCATTTGAATTTTTTTCTAAAATTGTTTGTTCATACACTTTCCAGGAACTTTTATTGAGTTTTAAGATCTTGCTTCTCATTTGCATAAGCTAGTTACAAACTTGCTATAATAAATCTTTTTATGACATCCTTGTTTTGAGCACTTTCTTGGCTTAAGTTTGACAGACATTTTATAAAGTGCTGTCCCTCAAAAGTGGTAACTGTTTTTATAGTCTTTAATAATGGGTTAAGCCTTGTATACATCTTCATTGAATATTCTTCTTCCCCACTGTTAGCTCATTAGCACTGACTGAAATTATTTCATAATGCCTGAAAATAATATGCCACATGCATGTAATGAGGAAGCAGAACCCATCACACAGAACCCTAAACACACCAGCTGCACTGTGCTGCTGACCCTCACTTTTTCCAAGATGGGACTACCACGCTACTGTGTTGTTATTGACCCCACCCTAGTTTATGATGTGTTCATGTTCCTCTAATCTTAGTCAGGTGCTTTTCTTACGTTTGAGCTTCAGGGAAAAAAATCTTTACAAAAATTCATCTTTTATCTCATATCTGACTTACTGTTTTTTCTCTATGAGTATAGAGTTATCCATATTTTATGGAAAGATGTGGCCCAGTCATTTTCACCAGTGGATAACGTTTCATTTTTCTAAACACCAGTGTATTCTTGTAGCCTATGGGTGAGAGTTTCTCTTGAGGCTACATGTAGAAGTAATACTATTGGATTGAAGTGTAAGTACATGATCTGTTTTACAAGCCAAAGCTAAGGAGCTTTTGTTGTTGTTATTGTTGTTTTTTCCAATGATTGTATTCATTACATCCCTAACTGCAGACTTTAAGATCATGTTGTTGGGCTTCCTTGCCAATACTTTGATATTTTCAAGTATTAAAATCTGCTAGCCATTTTTACCCAGTAGATTCACACCAACGCTTTAGGCAGTTTTTGGTCCAAATTCCTGACACCTGAAAAGCAAATCTCAAAAACAAATCATGCCTCTTTTATTTGGTTTTCAGTTTCTCTGTAGGGTTAGACACTTAGCAAACTGTTCATATGTGTCGTGCTGGGCCTTGTGTGCAGCCCTGGGAAGAGGCGGTCACATCAGCTGGGAAGAGTGAACAGTAGATTCAGTAGAAATTAAGAAGCAGGCATTCTAGCCTGCCCCTGCTCCTGATGCTCTGCAGAGCGCTGCATCCAAGTCACATCACCTCCCTACATCCTAGCCACTCACCAGGCACAACAGAGCTGACCTTTCTCTCTTCCTGCTGTGAGGATGAAACCCTGTTGCAGAGCACTTTGAAATCTTTGGATGACAAGCAGGATAGGAGCGCCAAGTGTGACTGTTACTGGTGCCAGCAACACTAGAAGACAGCATAAAAATAGGAAGCAAAGAAAATTTCGCGTGATACAAGCAAGCTTCAGTGAGAAAATTGGCTGGTCAGAATGCCATTCTCTGTTTCTGGTGCACATAGACATAGGCATTTATAAAATTAAGAGAAAAAAATAAAAAAATAAATGTACATATGTTTGTTTGTCTTCTTTTTTTTCTTTTTTCTTTCTTTTTTTTTTTTTTTTTTTTTTTTTGAGTACCCTGATTCTCCTTAGACCAAGTGAGTCATGTTTCCGAAGGAAGGGTGATGCCTGAGGAACTTGAGTCAAAACGGTTCTCATAGATCCCTTCAACACTCTTTCATCCCAAGGCATCTAAACCGTAGTAAGGTCTGAGAAGATGTTATAGGCTGAGGACTGGGGAGGGTCTGAGCCTTGATACTGTCAGAATCAACTTGATACTGTTCATCGACTTGCTGTAGAAACAGATCATCTTTTGGCTGCGGCCTGCTAGCTCCCCTTCTTCTTAGACCTCTTTGCTGCCCTGTGAGAAAATGAGGGATGCAGAGAGGGGCTGTTTTCATCAACCTTTGATATATTAGGAACCACAGAGCAAGATGAGTCATGCCCATTAATGTGAAGACTCATTCTAAAATTGCCTTAGCCATGATTTTAGTCGCTCATATCCATCTTGGTCTGCTGCTCTAAGTGAGTTGTGATGAACCATAATCACCTTTACTTATAAATTCGATGGGCTGTGGAGACAGTTCCAAGCCACAGAAGAGGCATTTCCCACTCTGAACGTGGAATCTGAAATGGGAGGTTTCATGTGATTTTTTTTTCTCCCCTCTGCTTTAGATCTTTACACTGGAGATTTTAAAAGTCAAAACTGCACAGGGTGGTTTCATTGCTGCACCCCATGGAGAAGTTCAGAAAGTAAAAGGTAAGGGGGTGTAGCCTTAGGCTTGTTAGGAGGATGTGAGTGACGTGTGTCCACCCACAGGAACTGTTCTGTGAAGTTATGAATCATAGTATACTCGACTTCTAATTTTCACCCAGAAAGGGAAATCTACAGAGCACTGTTGAAATGTTTTGTTCAAATGTTTCTTCCAGAAAGGGTCCTCATAATGTCTTTAGGGTGGGGTGGGGTGAGGGGGGGGGAAATGTGTGTTCTAATTAATGTAATTAAATTATTGCTGTAGAATTGGTGTGGCATGGCTCCAGTAGGGATCCTTTCCATCAGGAAACATTTCTTAAGGGAAATGTTATCCACTCTGGTACCCAGTCTCGTGGCAATATGTCTATTCTTTTCTTTCACCTCCTGAGGAGGGGCATACACCACAGATGAGATCACCTCACTAAAGATATTTGTTGAAAAATGGAATGCCAGCCTACTGATAATTTCTCTTTCTGCCCACACCTAATAAATGGCCGAAGTGATTTTTTTTTTTAAATTGGCAGGTTATTTACTCCTGTGTGAGTTACAATGTTGCTAGAGATATTTTAAAATTGTGTGTGTTTTAAGTTTAAAACTGTTCACAGTAACATAAAATTCACTTTCTCTTTATTAAGGTTCATCTTTATCTAATTTTTAAACAAAGATTGTGATTAAGATTGTTAATGGGGATTGTTTGTCTAGCTCTGAAATATCACAGCGATGAAACATATGAAGAAACATAGGAAAATGATACCATGCTAAGTGGAAAATACCTTGACAGATAGCCAATGGTGTGCTATAGTTACAGGGTCCTTTCCAAATGCATGCTGATATGGGATACTATTGTAATCAGTGTTAAGACTGTCAGATTTAAGACGTGAAGAAATCACAAAGTCTTTCACAAGTAGAAATGTTTCTTGTGGGAGTGGGCTTTCGATGAAAGAAAAAGTGCCCCTCCCCCCACTCTAACACAATCACTGCCTCACCGCCATGTTAGGACATAGCACAGAGAGCAACCAAATAACCAGATGCTGGTACCTGTTCGGTGACTTCTCACTTTCTACAGCCATAATTCCTATTGTTCATAAACTATACAAATTGTTCATAATTCCTATTGTTCATAAACTAGTTTAGTTCATAAACTAGTATTATGTTAGAGAAGCATAAAGTACACGAGGGGATTATGGTTTCAGCCTTATAAGTTGTGCCTGTGAGTGAAAATTGAAAAGAACTCAGAAAAGAGACAGATGCCTAGTTAAGATGGTGGGAGTGTGGGACATTCCATCACTTTTTGCTTTCCATCAGCATTTTTACAATATTGCTGGAAAGATATGTATAATAACCATGGCTATAAAGATAGTCAGTTAATGCAAGAGAAGATACATAATGACACTAATAAGGTGTAGGTTACAGGTTCCTTTCTGTTCAGGGTGGTTGGTGTGAGTGCCTGGGTTGCTAAGGCTCCAGGTGGAGAAAGGAAGCCGGGTTATAATCAGCAAACATTTCTGTGTCAGCATTTCTCACAAATCACTTGTAGGGATTTTTAGAAGAAAGGGGCCTAATTCTCCAGCACTCCTGTAATTTGTCATGATATAATTTCTCATTCTAAGTAAATATTCAGTTTCATGTCTAATTTTGTATTTGTAATTCTGCATCTTTTTCTTAACGAGGGTTCCTATAATTGGTTCAGCATCTCGTCTCACAAACTCTGAAGGTGCCTTTGGTTAGGTGGGTCATGGGAACACCAGCTATGCACAGTGAACTGGAAAGCTAACACTGGCCGCTACCCTGACTTTTCCTAAAAATCTTTGTCGGCTTGATGAAATGTTGCTGTGGGCAGTGTTTCTACCTAACCACATTCCCTGATTTCCCCGGCCTTCTAAGTGGTTTTAAATTCTTAGGCACAAGAAAAAGAGCTGAAAACAATGCTTTAGAAAGGGATGGAAAAGCACAGTGATGTCATTATGTCCTGACACTTGTTTTCACACTTACCTTCATTTGAGAGGTCTCTAGCTTAAAACCTTTGGTGCAGGCAACTCAGAAAGATTTTCTTTTTCTGAAAACCCAGCCAGCTGCCACTGGTGTTACTCTAAAACTCTGGAATTGATAGAACAATTTTAATCATATTAGACGATAATGCCAGAGGGAAGGATAAAGAAAGGAACATTAGGGTGTTCCCCCCCACCACCTTCTTAGTCATGCTGTGTGGTGCTCATTTAACCTCAGTAACATTATGAGAACGTTATTATTATTTTTAATATCCAAAATTGCCAGATTTAGCAACAAAGAAAAGAAGTTGACCAAATAAATTTGAATTTTAGATAAAGATAGGGATTTTTGTTGTTTTGTTGTTGTTGTTTGTTTTTGTTTTTAAATATCTAAGACCACACAAGTGCTACACATTTTGCCCGGTTATCCAAACATTATTCCCATTTGGGAGTTGATGAAACCAAAGGCCAGAACTTTGTAAGATGCACAGCTGGTACCCAGGCTCCAGGCTTTGCCTTGTAAGCACTGTTTTAGTGCTCCGTCTTCACATGGTGAAATTATCTAATACCAGCTCCCTTGCACCCCTAGGTAAGTGAGAAATTAATTGGACCTTCGAAAAGACCTTCCCTAGCTTTGGAAACAACAAATGAACTCTTCACGGAGGGAGTCCCCAAGAAATTGCTTCTAAGAATTTAAACATTGCAGATAGGATTCCTGGGAAGAAAGCAACAGGGCCTCAGCTGGAGAAAACACTGAGAACGTATGGCACGGAGGTAGAAACTCCAATTGGAGGCTCAAAGCGAGAGCAGTTTTCTTGCTCCTGGAAAGGTTCTGACTGTGGGAGGGGAAGTCGGTTGGGGAGTTCTGGGTCCTCTCATCTGGGAGTTACCGGAGCCGGAGGCCCACTCCCATCTTTTGTCACTTCTGACGCTGATGATTTACCTTCTCCTCCCATTCTACAAGCTGCAGAACTAATTGCCTGCCTAATTGCCAAAACTAATTGCTCTGACGTTCATTGTTCGTCTGCTCCCTTCTCCAGCTTGAATTTGGGCAGACTGGCTCCCCAGAGAGACAGGCTGGGATAATTCTTGCTGTGGGGGATAGGGTGCTTCCTAGCAATGGTCCATGGAGTTGTTTTTCTTGCGAATATCGACCAAGGAATCATCTCCCTCACTTCAGGAAGGACAATAGCTCTGAGAGGGGCGAGAATGCTTCAGAGTCGGCCATGTTGTACCTTGTACTTCTGGTATTTCTCTCTCTCTCTCATTTCGAGTTCAGCATTAGGATTGCTCATTAAGGCACTGAAACCCAGAAAGGGTAACACTTTTCCCAAGTCACAAACTCCTTTATGCCAGGGTTGCATCTGTGACTAAGATTTTTCAATTGAGAGTCCAAGATTTCTATTGTCCCATCCTGTAGGGATTAAAGTTATAATAATTCTTTTACATTTCCATGCAAACATTTATTAAAGGCAATGTTTTCTTACTTGTATCTAGAGTAAGACTCCATCACATATGCCGAGTTGTTATGGCTGTTACGTCTTTTCTATGCATTATTTTATATAATCTTAAAGGAGTATAAATGTCTACTTTAAGTAAAGGGAAACTGAGGCAAAGTATGGTTAATAACTTGCCATGTGTGCACCATTCTGCTTACAGCTTCTGCACTCTGATTTATGGATGAAGTTGTAAAACCATTTAAGTACTAAGACTGGAGCGACTCAAAATTAATCAAACTGGCTATGCACTATTATGTAGAGGCAGAAACCATGTGTTCCCATGCTTCTATATTATGATTACAAGACCAGCTTGCAATGAACTTGAAGAGATATGAAGAATTTCTGCAATTTCCTGGGTGGTGGAAAATGTGGAGCTCAGAGCAGCTTGACCACACAACTGCCGTGGCAGATTTAATTAAAGCCAGACAGAAAGCAGCCTCTTGCCTAGGCAGCACCTGGTAGTACTAGGAAGGGCCAGGAGGGCCCCATTAGCAGATACCATTCAGGAAGGAGCCAGCACCTAGGGGAAAATACCTGACATTCCAAATATTCTCTTCCTGGGAAAGGGGCAGATAGTCTCCAGGTAAACCTGCTGAGCTGCTGGTTGATATAGGGAAATGACCACTGCTAAATGTTGAAACATCCCTAGAATTCAAAGCAGCCAATGAATTCATAACAGGTACCCCTAGTCCAAGCTTGAACCAATCTCAGGACTGTAACCCTGAAGCTGTGAAGATCCTAGAGCCTCAATAAAAACCCTTGCCTCCTGCTGCTCAGGGTTGTTCCTACTCTGCCACTATGTCAGATGGACAGATGGAGTGACCCAAGCTAGCTTGTCAATAGACACTTTGCTGTTGCATCAGACTGATCTCTTGGTGGTCTTTTGGGGGGTCTGGTCTCTGCACACAACAGCAAGCCCAGTGGGTTGGAGGTAGAGCTAGGTATATATATTGCTGGGGATGCCTATGTGCCTCAGTTTCCTCAACTCTGAAATGAGGGGATTAGGCTCCATGGTCTGAAGATCCTGCTTTTTGTTCTGTCCTTCTCAGATAGGTGGAAGGGTCACAGTGGTCTTCAGGATAGCTCCCTAGTGGCCACAACTAAGAGTCCTATCATTTGATGAATGGTCTTCTCTCATATTGTGATAGAAAAAATAATAAAGACAATGACACTATAGTATGAAATGAGCATTTTCTCATCCTTCACAAACAGTAACTATTTGGAAGGTCCAAAATTAACTTGTATAATACATCGATTTTTTAAGGAAAAGAAAGTTATGATACAGGAGAAAGGTAGAGATGTAAAAGTAAAGAATTTGAAAATGACTTATAATTTCATTGGCTAAAAAAAGATCTATTAAACAGTAATTATGTGCACTAAGAAAGCACTATTTCTAGTGGATTTAAAAGGAAATATCTAGGCACATTATAGGAGTATGGTGTAGGAGAGGGTTTTATGTTTTTCCCTAGGGGAGGGTAGTTTTTATAAAAATCAGAGACTTTAAAATAAATAGTTTTGTTATTGATTGTCCTGTCAGTTCTTTTGGGTGATTTTATGAAGTGTTTGTGACCTCTGAACTTTCAAATTACTGCATGAAGAAAGAAGAGTGGTAATATACAGAAGACAACCTTGACTTTCTTGACTTTAGGATTTGCCTAAAGCCTGGAGGGCTGGAGACTCAGGAAGCAGGTGATGTGTCTCAGAGGCTGGGAGACTTTTCCTGCTCCTTGACCTTGGGCAAGTCCATCCCTTCTCAGGGTCTCTCTGTGCCTTATTTCCTCTATAAAATTATAGGATTGTACTCATCTACCGTCCAAGGCTACACCTGGACTTCTAACTGTATGGTCGATTAGCATTTTCTGGTTACACAGGCTGTTCCTCATTGAGGTCATAGCCATGATTTCTCATCTTTAACACTGTTAGGTAGACTGCAAATGTTTGTATTTTTGAATGTTTATGTTTGTGTTCTGGGAATCTTGGTCATAGAATCAATTCTAAAGCAGTCCATCTGCTTTCCATCCTGGAGGAGAAGAAGTGTTGCACGCTTTCCTGTGTTGATTATGGTAGCACAGAACCTGGCTCCCTTCGAGCAGGAGGACACTAATGTAACTGTCATTTGAAACTGCTTTGTGTGCTGAGGGACAAAGCATTTTGCTCCCATCTCCCACCTCAGACTCGGACAGCACAGACTGTGCTCACAATCAGGAGGTTAGAAAAACAAAATCAAGATATCAACAGGGTTGATTTCTTCTGAGGCCACTCTCCTTCATTTGGAAATGCCTTCTCTGTCATCCCCCTGTCTCTACACAGTGAGTTTATTCTTTAGGATCTGCCAATCTGCCCCTCCCTCTCTTACTAAATAATATAGAAGTCTTTGTTGAACAGACATTCTAGCAACCTCCTTTACATTTTGATTACATGTTATTCATTTTGTGTGAATGTGTATAGGGGAGTGAGGGATGGGAGTAGGGGTGCATATCATGGCCTGCGGGTTGAAGCAAGAGGACAACTCACAGGAGTCTGTCCTGTCTCTTCATCATGTAGGTTCCAGGAACCAAACTCAGGTCAGCAGGCTCAGTTTCAGGGTGCCTTTGCCTGCATCGCCACACACACAATGCATGAATAATGTGGTAATTTTAAAGGAGCCTGCTAGACTGTCTAGTCTACCAAGACTGCCATCCTATTTTTAGAAAAGCCATCTCACAAGCCCTAACAACCTACTTTTTAATGTGATCACCTCTGCAAACGCCCCTTCTCCAAATTGGGCTGCATTCTGAAGCACTGGAGGTCAAGGCTCTAACATATCATTAGGAGAGCGTCCAACTTAACCATAACGTGACTCACAAGAAAGAGACTTCCTACTCATTTGTGTTACCTGGAATCTGTTCAGAGAACCTTCCTCTTCCTACGTGCAAAGGAGAAAACAATTCTCTGTTGGCACTTTGCTCTGGCAGCAGGAAATTGCTGAAGCAAACCGTTGGAGGAGCACCCACATAATTCAGTTGTGACAGCACCTATATTCCTTTCACAACCCGTGGCTAAGCTGCTCCATCCTGGGGATACAGCATGTTCAGCATGGCCACTGTGAGCCAAGCCAGAGCTCCCACTGTAGACTGGGCATGACACATGGAGTAACTGTCATCTGGTGGGAGGCACAAGCTGCCTATCAAAGGGAAACACAGCCAAGGAAGGTTCACTGAAGCCTGAGAAAATAAAGGTCAAAGACTCTGGGCTTAGCTACCACCATTCTCCACCATTATTTCAGGGCAGGAGGCAGCTATCAATTCATAATGCTGTGAAAGAGACTAAGAAAAGCCAGGGTAGTGAGTGCTGTCCTACAGAGATAATAAGTCCTGAAAGAGGAAGTCTGAAGAGCGAGGACCAAGGAGAAGTCAGGGAGAATGACTAAGAGCAGAGGAGGAGTTGTAGGTAATGGCCTAGGGCCTTATGCTCATTCTCTATATATGACATGAAACCTGAAAGCAAGTGTGAATGTGTGTTTGTGTGTTTTGTATGTATGTGTGTATGATTGTGAAGTATGCATGTGTGCCTGTGTATCTTGGTGAGTAACTGGATAGGAGAAGAAGGAAAGGAAGGAAAAAGAAAGTGTTAAAACCATAACAAGTTGATAAGTATTTAATTGCTGCAAAGTGTTCTGAGGCCTTCTTTACAGTCAGGTCATCTTATCCAAATTCCAGGTTGTGACACTGTGAAACAAATTTAGTCACACAGGGATTCCTAACCTGAGGGCTATTGACACCTACCTATTCCCTAAGGCCCAGAAAAAGAACTGGCTTTTAATACAGTCATTCCCTTTTGTGATTCTATGAGTTTTATTTTATACATTGTAAAGCATCCAATGTAGAGATGCAACCTCTTTATCATGTTGGTTAGAAATATCATACACATACACAATGAAGGTTAAACATTGCTAGATCAAAACTAGTGTTTTAATTAGGTTAAATAGAATGTGTTAAAATGAATTAAAAATGGGAGTCTTTCATATAACAAGGAAAATGTTCTATGTAACTTTTGTTTTAGGAATACAAATATTTCAATGCTTATAATATTTATATTGTATATATTTATAATATTATATATTTATTTCTAGTTGTAGAACTTGGTAAAACATGTTTGACAGCCAGTAATCTTTAGGTTACTGTATTAGGGCAAAGACAAATTAATTTGCTGTTTTAAATAATGAATAAGAACTCTGGTGAGTCTTTCCTGGATAAGGCTGGAGTAGTCTGCTCACTTCAGACATATTCTGGCCATTTTCCTAGTGAATGGGGACCATAACCAGTAAAAAGATGACAGTCTCTGCCTCTACTTTGCTAAGAGTTAATTGAGTATCTGTGAGTCAGTTCTGGAGGCTGCCCGTCTGCAGAGAGCGTTAGAATCAGAGGCCATGCATCCTGGGTAGAGCTTCTTCCAGTTATTGATTCCAGGAAGCATCATCTTCTGTGCAAAGACATTAATGCCACCGGGAAAGGCAGAGCTAAAGTCTTCTCAGGAAGATGATGGCAAAGGAGGAAAGCCAAAAGGAAATGTAGAGAAGTAGAGGGTAGGGAGGTAAGCTGGAGCAAGCATTCAGGCAAGGAGGAGGAGGACCAAAGAACAGGTAAATCATAGGAAGTAAGAAAAATAAGCAGCTGGGCCAGCCATGCTGAGGGTGTAGGAAGAACCTATCGCAGGGGCTGTTAACCTCCTTTAGGAGCCACAGCATCGGGTCAGTTGGAGGAGAAAAGACAGGGCCATTGAGCTGGGAAACTCAGTGGATACCAGTCTGGGAATGGAGCCAAGCTGTTGTTAGAGTTGAAGGAACCAGGACTGATGCTGCCTGTTACTGGACTATGGTTAGCCTACTAGTAGATTTTAGCCAACTTGTTTACTTGGTAAATTAGAAAATGTAATCTCCATTAGAGCAAGACCCTTTTTCTTCTTGTTTCCTCAGTTTCCCCATCACCTTGGAAAGGCCTGAGCATACATTTGAAAAGGGATTTAAATGGTCTGTTGGGAGTTGCTATTGGAAATTACTGGAAAGAACTGGGGAGACATCCAGCCAGTAAAGTACTTGTCACATTTGTATCCAATTTCCATTCCTCAAACTCATTAAAAAGCCAGGCTGTACAAGTTTCAGTTACTTTGGAAATCAGTATGGAGACTTCTCAGAAAATTGGGAATCAGTCTACCTTAAGACCCAATGATAATACTCTTGGGCATATACCCAAGATGCTCAATCATAACACAAAAATACCTGCTCAACTATGTTCATAGCAGCATTATTTGTAATAACCAGAACCTGGAAACAATCTAGATGCTGATGCCCCTCAATGGAAGAATGGATAAAGAAAACGTGATACATTTACACAATGGAGTATTACTCAGCAGTAAAAACAATGATGTCATGGAATTTGCAGGCAAATGAATGGAACTAAGAAATATCATCTTGAGTGAGGTAACCCAGACTCAGATAGACAAACACAATATATACTAACTTATAAGTGGATACCAGATGTAATGCAAAGTATAAACAGACTATAATCCATAGCTCCAGAGAAGCTAGCTAACAAAGTGGACCTCAAAAGGGATGTATGGATTGCTTTGGGAAGGAGAAATAGATGAATAAACTAGGGGTGGGGATGGGGGATGAGAACATAAAGGAATGGAATGGTCAAGTTGGAGCAGGAATGGAGTGACAGAGAAATATCTTGATAGAGGGGGACATTATGGGTTAGGAAGAAGCCTGGTGCTAGGGAAGTTCCCAGGAATCCACAAGGATGGCCCAGTCTTAGAATACTAGCAATAGTGTAGAGGGTACCTAAACTGACCTTCTCCTGTAACCAGATTGATGACTACCCTAATTGTCATCATAGAACCTTCATCCAGTAACTGATGGAAGCAGATGGAGAGATCCACAGCCAAGCACCAGGCTGAGCTCCAGGAATCCAGTCAAAGACAGGGAGAAGGGATTATATAAGATGGGGTTGGAGGTCAAGATCATAATGGGAAAATCTGCTGAGACAACTAAACCAAGTAGGTGGGAACTCATGAACTTTAGACCGACAGCAGTAGAGCCTTCATGGTACTGAAGTAAGCCCTTCCTTAAGGAAGACAGTTGTGTAACTTAGTCTGTTTAAGGGGCCCTTGGCGATAGGACCAAGATATATCTTTGGTACACAAGCTAGCTTTTTGGAGTCTATTACCTATGGTGGGACACCTTGCTCAGCCTTGATGCAACGGGGAGGGACTTGGACCTGCCCCAGCTGAATGTACCAGGCTTTGCTGACTCCCCATGGGAGGCCATACTCTTTTGGAGGAGGAGGATATGGGAGGTAGGTAGGTGAAAGCTGGTGGGAAATAGGAGGTAGAACTGTGGTTGGTATGTAAAATGAGTAAAAGAATTTCTTAAAAAAAAAAAAAAAAAGGCCAGGCATGGTGATGAACACTTTTAATCTCAACACAGGAACACAGGAGAGCAGAGGCAAGTGGACTGTCAGAATTCATTGATCAGCCAGCCTAGAATCAGCAAGCCACAACCAGTGAGAGGCTCTATCTCACAAAGCAAGATGAATGGCTTCTGAAAAACATGACAGTCCAGGCTGAACTCTGACACTTATATACAGGTTCACGTACACCCATGTGCACATACACTGGCATACACACACACACACACACACACACACACACACACACACAGAGAGAGAGAGAGAGAGAGAGAGAGAGAGAGAGAGAGAGAGAGAGAGAGAGAGAGAGAGAGAGAAACACTCTGTAGGAAATCAGTTGAAATAGAAGCAATACTAATGGCTAAATTTAATACATCATGGTTAATAGTTAGAAATCATTTTCATCCATATTATCTCATTTAATCCTTATAGAGTTTCATCAAACATCACTGGTTTTTCATTTTGAATTTGAGAGTGCTGGTTCTGTACCACTCTGTGACAAATGCCTCTGATTTAATCAATATTGTCTGATATCAAAGCTGACTTAGCACTTCGCCTATTTTTGCCAGTTGCATGTTTATTATAAAAGCTTTGTGGATCTGAAGAGGTATTTCTGCCCCTCCCATAGGCTTTCTGTTACTGTTACCATTTTCTTATAGAAAGGAAAAATTAGTTTTGGCTTACAGCTTGGAAGGTTTTTATTCATAGTTGACTGGTTCTGATGCCTCTGGGCTTGTGATGAGGCAACATGCACAGTGCAAAGTCCATGGAGGAGCAAAGTTGTTCACATACATCGTGATGGCCAGAAACTGAAGGGAAGGAGAAGACAGTCAGTGTTCTACTATCTTCCTCCAGAACCTGCCCCAGCGATATAAAATTAACCACTTCTTAAAGTTTCATCATCCATGGTTGGGGACCAAAATTTTAAAACAAGAAGGGGCAACAGAGAATATATCAGATCTGCACTAAAGCAGATGTGTGTTCTAGTCTGGACTCTCCACAAAGCCGATGATGGAGTTAGTGTGTGTGGAGGAAACATTCACAAGTGTAAGCCACTATGGGGAGTGAGTCAGACAGGCAGAGATGCCTACCTATCAATTACTTCTTAATTACAGAAGGAGAAGTAGAGAGAAGTAGATGGACCTAAGAGTACTGTGGGTTATGATGCAGATCTAATAAGATATTAGGGAATACACTGTCCCAGACAAAAGTTATCTGCAGCTGAGTCCTGCATTGGATAGAAAGGTCAGGGCATTAGTCCCTACCACTATCAGTCAGAGTTGTGTCGTCCAAGCACCTGTGGCCTTGGTGTGAAAGCTGAGGTAGATTCTGCAGCACTGTAGCTAGAGGACATAGCTAGCTGGGTGTTTTTTCTTTCTTTCCTTCTTTCTTCCTTCCTTCCTTCCTTCTTAATCCTTTCTTCTTTGTTTCTAAATTGTGTGTGTGTGTGTGTGTGTGTGTGTGTGTGTGTGTGCATGTGTGTGTATGTGAACATGAATGCAGGGTGCTTAGGGAAGCCAAAGTCATTGAATTCCCCTGGAGCTGGAGAAGATCTCTGGTCTGGGTTCTAGGAATTAACCTGGGGTTCTCTGCTGGGAAATCACCTAACTGCACATGTTGCAAATAAATGGTAAATTCTCTTGATGGAAGGGGAAAGGAGGATATTCCCACATTATCACAGCATAGAATAGTTATCATAAATATGACATTTTTCTTTACAATTTCAACTTAAATAGACCAGTAGGATATTGTTTTAGATATCTTAAATTTTCTAGTTTGTAAACTGGAAACAAAATGGAACTAAATGTCCCAGTTTGAAGACACTAGATTCCCACCTGCAGGGTTAGCAGAGGAGAATGGCTGACCAATTAAACCTGAATAGGCTGGACCAGGCCAATTGCTACAAAACACAAATGCGTCACTCCAGTTTTTTCATATCTATGCCAGAGTTGGTCAATTGATCACAACATTCTTCCTTATAAGTTGTGTTGTCTGCCTCAAAATTATTCTCAACACAGTGATCCAGACAGCCACTACTCATCTATCAATGCTGACACCTGAGATGAAATCTATTTATCAACCTAACACTGGTTAAAAGGGACAAGTATAGGTCTTTGAGCAGATGTGTGTGTGTGTGTGTGTGTGTGTGTGTGTGTGTGTGTGTGTGTGTGTGTAGCTTGGGGGAGATATAATGAAAATGAACACTTGACTTTCTTTTTAAAGAGAATTATACATCTGTTTGGAGCCAGAATAGCTTTCTCTAGAAACAATTCTACAATAAGAATGACACATAAAGTCAACAGCTAGATTTCCTATGCATCTATACATAACTACTAGTGAGATACATTTGGAGCCTAAACAAACAAACAAACAAACAAGCAAAAAACCCCTCAAAATCCATTGATCACAATACACAAGATCTTACAGTTGCAGGCTTCTAGTTACAAATACTTACAATTCAGTTATTGCTTGCTCCATAGTTGTAGAATATTGTCTGTTAGTCTAGATATTGCTTTACTTCTAGAGAAATTCAGCCTCTTTCCAAGGGACTTCAATTGAAGTCTCATGAACCATAATAGGATCACACAACTGTCCTGCGTTTAAAAATTAATAAAATTCTTATTTTATTTTCCAGCCTGTGGTAAGAGGCACCGACATGGAAAATGTTAGGAGTAGCTTTCGGATAGTTAACTGGTACTTGAAGATTCTTAGAACTAAAGACAAATAAAATTATATTCTTAGAGTGAAAATGACCCTCAGATGCTTTGGACTAAGGGTGGAAAATATTCTCTGTTCATTCTTCTACTAATTCCTACTTTCTGAAAAAAAAATGAACTAGATATAAATACATGTCTCTGTGTATTTATTGGGCATCATTGGACAAAGGTAGAGTCTACAGAGAGGTATTTTAATAAAAATATCTATTTTGATTTTCAGCACAGCCATGTTTAAAATCCAACCATCGGGCAATTTTAAGCCCAAATATTGTTAGTGTGTTACTATTCTTCATGATATTTATGAAAACAGTGCATCACAAACTAAAAGAGAATTTAAAATTAAATTAATAATGTGCTATTTTTAAGGTAGTAGAAATTGAAATCTTCATTCCGCACATGACAACATTCCAAATGTACAGCATATTCACTGCAACTTACAGACATCCCAGAGCATATCCAGGCTTTTAAACAAGTCGCATACCAAAATGAAGAGCCTTTTGGTGCTATGTGATGGTTTTTGTAGAATACAGAATTAAGTATTGTGGAAACTCTAATAACATGTTCATTTTAGATGACTTAATTTTTAACCACACAGTAAACTACTAGAGAGAAGCACTTCATCCTCCATAAAAAGCTCAAAACAATGTCTCCTGACATTTACTTCATAGAGCTGAAGAAAGGACAAGTGTGTGTGTGTGTGTGTGTGTGTGTGTGTGTGTGTGTGTGTGAGTGAGAGAGGGGGGAGGAGAGGGGATCGAGAGAGAGTTAGTTGTATGTCCATACACATCATGTATTTAAAGAAAGCACTGGTTTGTATTGAATTTTAATTCTCCCTCTGACTATTGGGGAGAGCTCCCCCAAAGTCCTGCTTAGCTTTATTTCCTTATCAGATCGAAATACTAACACAAAAGTCTATTTAAAACTAAATTTTAAGTGGAGCCATTTATTAGAAATTTCAAAGTCACCATGTTGGTTTTCCTAAAAAGCATTCCAGGAACAAGAATCTGAATCGGTTCTCAAAGCTCTTGCCCATGGCTAGTGTTCTTTTTCATATATATTCTGCACCCTGTGTATCTAGAGATTATAGAATAAAACTTAGCATGTTTAAGGCACCAGAAGTCTATTTCTTTTGAATATGCATAACAACCCACCAAACTCTGATTCTCATTTGTCTCTAATGGAAATTTCTGGAGACAGACAATTGCCCTCCTTAGGGAATAAGCCTCCAGGAATTAATTTGAAGCTGGGACCCATTAAATGTCTAGATATTCAACTGTCCAAAAGCTCTCCATTCTGTCCGTCTGTTATCCCCCGGCTAGTGCTATCCATTACCTCACACATGGTGGCATGCTGGTGGTTTGGGCAGCTTGTGTTTTGTCTCTCAGAATCGTTTTACTCTCAGATAATTTATGTTCACAGGAAGCATCTCTTTTCTTACCACATTCACCTGTACCTGTGTGGAGGGGCTGGGCCAGTGGAGGAAGGTGAGCAGCTCTCTCAGAATCCTCTTCTTCCCACCTTGGGTGAGACAGGCCAGTTCGCTCTTATGTTGTTCTCTACTGTAAACATCAGCTAGCTGGCCTGTCAGCCTCCAGGGGTTCTCCATCTCCACCTCTATTTCATCATGGTTAACAGGGATAGAAGATGTATGCTACCACTCCTGGCCTTCCATGGGTTCTGTGTATTTGAACTCATGTCCTCAGGCTTGCACTTAGAGCATTTTAACTCACTAAGCCCTCTCCGCAGCCTATCACTTTCAGTTTTAAAAACTCTCTGTTTTCCCTGGTAACTGTGTATTCATCAAGACCCTTGGACATCTCTCTGCTCTTGGACTTATTGGGCCAGATGTAATTAATGGGGCTTAGAAAATTTTTCTCAAACAAGGCTTTTAAACTTAAGGATGCATTGATGGTGAAAAATACAAAAAACAACAATATAGATTCCAGCATCATTGCTGGCCCATGTCATGTTTTCTCTCAGATAGATTCAGTTTTATTTAAAGACATTCATCTATAGGTTCAAGTTGGTAAACAGAACATCTGTAACTAGTCTTCTGATTTCACAGGTTTATTGTTGGATTAAAGTGAATTCTGTTCAAACTGTGAAGTGACGTTGAAATCTTCCCACAGTTTCATATTGAAGCACAATAAACAGATCTTTATGGTACTGCAGAGTTATCAACTCTAAGTTGGATTTCCTGAAAGATAGGGGAGAGAAGGTCCTGATTTATAAAAGTGTAGCCTCACTCATAGCAGGAGGCCAAGTAGAAGCAATATTTCTATTACAGATAGTTTGTGAACACCTTTCATTTTGCATGAAAACACGTTCCAGAACTTGCTTGCTTGATAGAGGGCACCTTTGTGGTTAGTCACCTCACAAGAGTTCCTAATTGGATCACAAAAGGATGTAGGTTAAGATTAGAGTTAGAGGTTTTATATTACATCTCTGAGTGCCTATATAATTACATTGTGGTGATTTTTAGTTGAAAGCTTGAAGATAACAAACAGAGGAATTATTTATTGGTTCTTCTGAAGCATTGTGGGAATCAGGACACATAGCTGCTGGCGCATGCTCCTGTCAAGCAGAGGATAGTGAGTTTTATGGTGAGTTTTCAGTCACACAAATAATACAATACGGAGGGCTCCAAGATACAATCAGAAGGATGACAGAATGGGAGAATTTCCAGGCGAGCTTGTCTTGGCACACAACAACTGTAGACATTTCGTCAGGTTTTAAACGCCATTTCCCTCTTACATTTCATTTCCACTATGGGAACCAAGCTGAGTATACTCACTGCTGAGTGGGAGGGTGGGGAAGAGCTCAAGGTTAGAGCAGGCTTTGGTGAGAAACTACCCTAGGTGGAGTTGTTGCTGGAGCCTGGTGTTGTATCAGTAATCTGCCTTTCTGTACCTCCAGCCATCCCGCCTCTTCAGATGTAAATTTACCCACAGCAATGCTCTCTGCTCTTTAAACAGAGCCCTTGACTTGATTGCTCTCTTGGCACCATCTAAAATGTAACGATTCTAGTACTTATTTACCAAGAGCCTTGGCTTATGGACGTTAACCTGTGCTAGTATTTCTAGAATTCCTGTGCTCTAATAGCATTTCTGGCAAATGGTATTTATTTTTTAAAAGATAAACACATCCATGATGAGATTGATGAAAGCATCTGTTTCTCTAGGAAGCTTCTCCAGCCCCCACCTCACCTCCTGCATTAGAGGGTGCCACTAAGGCTCCCAGTGTGTGTTTCCTGTCAGGCACGTGGCAACCATCAGTGGGATCGCTTGTGTAACCCTAACCCTAACCCTAACCCTGTGTGCAGTCTCATGTGTATTCACACACATATACCATTATACTAATTCCCCCTGCCCGGGTCTCTGATTGAATGGTTGGAGGATCTTGATAAGTATCTTTGTAGGACACACTAATAACGTTGGGCTCAGGAACTAGGGGGAAGTGATGGGCTAGGGAAGGCAAGGCGGTATTTAAAGGCCAGATGGCATTTCCTGATGCCTCATACTTAGTTATTTTATAAGCCTTGAAAGTCCTGCTGATGAACTTCTGAAAATACCACTTGAAAATAACAGATTTCAAGATTCCCTCAAGTGCTTTAGAAGCCCCTTCAGCGTTAGAGGTAAATGGTTAAGAAACATAACCTTGATCTGCCCTGCTCGTAAGTATCTGTAATATACAGAAAATATTCTTCAAGTGTTTTGGTGTCTGTGGTTTATCCGGTGACAGAGCCTGTGCATTATAAGTTGAAATGATACCTCCTATCAAAATGGGCCACAAAACAGAAACAAAATTAATAAAACCTCCCCATGGCCATGATCATAACACAAATTTTGGGGCAGGGGTGGGAGACAGAAATACTTCAGTGGCATCTTAGGTAAACAAAACCTAAAAGTTTTGGCACAGTATACTATATGCAGAAATCCACGTGAACACAGAGATGGGGACTCAGAGAGGTGAGTGAAGGTGGAAGAAGCGAATTAGAAGATAAGAACTTAGCCTCCCAGAGCATGCAGGGAAGGCTCTGCTGGGTGAATATAAGAAGGAAAGGAAAGTTGGTCCCTACCAGAGAGTATGCCAGTAAATGCTCCCATGGAGTCCTCTTGAGTCCCTGCTGAGTGAGTTTGCAGTTATGCCAGAGCTTTCCTGTCTCTAACATGTAACTCAGCAGTGTATCAGAATCAGCTTCAGTCACTTTTGATTGTCACCCTTGTTTTTTCTTTCTTATCATTTCTTCCTCCATCTTTCTATCTCTCTTGTCTTCTTCCTTGTTTTTCTTCAGTGCTTCAGTTGATAGCTATCTATGGAAGTGGTATACCACAGATAACGTAGGACATTAAACCCCGCCAAAACCTTTAACTGCAAGTCTCTTTCAATCTGATGCAGTTACACATACACACACACACACACACACACACACACACACACACACACTGTACCAGAGAGCTTTATGTCAACTTGACACAATCTAGATTCATCTGTGAGGAAGAAATCTCAATTGAAAATATATTTCAATAAGGTCAATCTGTAAACAAGCCTGTAGGGCATTTTCTCAATGAGTGATAGATGTGATAGGGCTGAAATCATTGTGTGTGTCCAACCCATGGACTGTGATCTTGAAGGAGGAGGAAATGTAGAAAATCAGGTTAAGTAAGCCACAAGGAACAAGTAAGCAGCATTTCTCCATGGTCTCTGGCACCAGCTCCTTCCTTTGGATTCCTGCCCTGACTTTCATTGATAATGGACTCTGGTGTGTAAGTGTAACAAAATAAACTCTTTCCTTTCCAAGTTGCTTATGTTCATGGTATTTTAACACAACAATAGAAGTGCTGACGAAGACACACACACACACTCATATGGATCACCTAATTTGCTCCCAGAGTCTTTCATGATCATGTCATTAGAATTAGTAAACAAATTCAAGTTAATTGATTTGATAGTGAAAAATTACTAGAATACAGAGCATGAATTTTAAGTTACAAAGTCTGGTTTCAGAGCCTGTACCCTTTTCTTGTTGTTATTGTTTTCTTTTATATCTTGGGACATAACAGATATGGAGTAAATACTGAACAATATTTTTTTTTATGTATGGTACTGAAGAATAGAACCCAGGCCCTGGTGCATGCGAAGTAGTAGTCTCATCCCCAGCATTCAGTGGCACATTGATTGTTCACCTTGGATAATGATGCAATGCTTTTATTGTGGTGCACACTTCACTTCTCAATTTTGGATGAGAACATTGATTTTAAAACTGTCAGATCTACATGAGAATCCAGAAACTAAGGTATTTTCATAGCCAGCAGCTTTGTAGTATACTTCTGAGACTGGTCTGGGTTGATGTATAGAATGCCTGCATTCCTTTCCTGGAGAAGTTAGCCACATCAGTGTTCCTGGACTGGAATCTAGGGTCCCCAGGATTTGGTGGGTTCCTCCAGTGCAGCATACCTCATGGCTTTCCATGAGCGACTTTCTCAGGTGAGTGGCCTACTACAGATACTGTGCCTCTTTCTTTTCTTTCTTTGACTTACATTGTGGTTCGGAACAGGGTCAGAACTCTGTCATTGCTTAATGTGTTTCTATGACAAATTAGCATTCATCTTGCAACTCTTAGAATTGATGGAAACTAATAATTTAGAATTCTTATACATGGGCCAGACATGCTAGCACATGCAAATAATCCTGGAACTTGGAAGACTGAGACACTAGGATTACCACAGGTTTGATCCCACCTTTGGATAACATGTGCCAGGAGAGCCAGGGCTACATAGCACATAATGATGATAATGACAACAATGGTGATAATGATGATGATAATAAGCAAGAAAAAAGACTGCATATATATGAACAATATGAGCTTCACTTAAGGAGGAGATACAGAAGACATTGCACAAAGAATGTGATTAGGAGTGGCACATGGAGAGAAGAAACATTTTGCTTAAGAAAAACAAACTGGTCACAAACCATTCTTCTCTGCACATGATTTAACAGGTGTGTGATTTATTCATTTATTCCCAGACTCTCTGACTAACCATTCCATCACAGCACTATTGTCTACAGAGCAAAACACACTTACAGCAAACTGCATCAGCCTCACAGAGAGTCTGAATTAGCCATTCTCCAGAAAGCCTTTGTTCCTAAAGAAAAAGAAGGTTAACATCACCAAAACAATGATCCTAAAAAAATTAAACATTACCTCAGTAAAGTCTTGCCCATTGTAGAATTCTGGGTCATCCTGTATATACCTCTGTAAACAGTGCTTGATACTAAAGGGAAGAAAATAAAGGCAGTTTGTTATTTCCACTGATAAAATATAAGATTGTCTCACTATGTGACCAACATCATCAGGGTCCTTCTTGGATAATAAAGAGTTCTCTTTCTTGGGTAACTCATCTCTTTCCTATGGAGTCATTGGTGGTAGATGGTTATTGGGGTCTCATAGAAGTTACACAAGCCTGTCTTAAGTTGCCCCTGGTCAGCTTGCTCTGGCTTCATCTCTCAAGTTTGCTTTTCACTTGTAGGTAGGAGACTAGGAGTGTTTTGAGGCATTTGGATGTTGATGTGCGGTCAAAGAAATTGGAATTCAGATGGTTTTTCTGCATGATTTGAGGAAGAGATTTGTATTCTCTGGTGAATTTTGCCCATCTGACCCTATGTTTGGATTGCACATCATATTATCTAATCCAGATTCAACATTGGCCAAGCTGATATTTTGCCTTAGTCTCTGCCTTTTCCTTTGGCCAGGTCCATAGTGTAAGGGATGTGATGGTTGGATGAGTGATTTTTTTTTTTACCCTGCCCACAAAACTTTAACAGAAGTGAGGGTTTCTGAAAAGAAGGACAGCAAGGAGATTGAGAAAGAGGAAGAAAGCATCCTTAATGTGTACACCTGTAGGTGGGTGTAGAAAAAGCTACTTTTCAGTAGCTGTCTGACTTTAATATCCTAGATTGTCCTAATTAAGGAAATGAAAGAGCTGCCTTTGACAGTGTTCCCTGTGGCCACAATATGCTTGGCACAGTGGGAACCAGGCAATCAATAAATAAACAGACAGTGCCAGCCTGAAGACCTTTCAGAAAAGTATTGTTATTCAGGGGGAAAAAAAAAACCTTTGCAGTGGTTTTAGTCTCTTTAAATGTTCTGTAAGATTTTAGTTCTATTTCAAGTGACACTGGTTTTGCCTTTAAACAAGTACCCCTCACCCCATGCTTGCCAATGGGAATGACCTAAGCTAGAGACCACTCAATATTCAGCCTTTGAGTGTCTCAACATCAGATTCAACTCCAAGAAATTCACATGCAGAAAAATGAGTTTTGCTTACCATGACAGACTCACATTTTGCTCCCTTCAGAAATCCATCAATCTAATGGGAAAAATGAAAGCTCTCATAAAAATGAGAATAGACTTCAAGGAGCATGTGCTAATATCAACACTTTGTTTATTAATGACAATTGTATCACTGTACTTTTGATGCCAATCCAAATTTGATTTTAATTAAGTTTTCTTGTCATTTCAAATTCTCTCTCTCTCTCTCTCTCTCTCTCTCTCTCTCTCTCTCTCTCTCTCTCTCTGTCAGTACCACAGTTGACTAGGCTTCTGTTGATGATAAGATACTATCATTACTAACATCTCAATAAACATTTCATTTCTAGAACTGTCTCAATTTCTCTTTCATTTAGGTTTTAGATCAAGTAAAAACTTCTTAGTTGAGATAGTACAACCTGGAACAGAGAATGTATACCTTTAAAGATAACATAAGAATAAGGTATAAATATAAAAATTTTATGCTCTTATACCAAATTTATATAATACAGGCCACTTAAAATTTGTCAATAGATACTATGGGGTAAAAAGATCAGCAAAAGAAACCCACCCTGGCCCTGAAACCACAGCCAGTAAAAGAAACCCATCCTGGTCCTGGAACCAGAGCCAGTTAAAGAAACTCACCCTGACCCTGAACACAGAGCAAGTGAAAAAAATACTTTGGCCTTGAAACCAGAACCAAAGAAACACACTTTGTCCCTGAACTAGAGCCAATGAAAGAAACAAACCCTGGCCCTGAAATTAGAGCCAAGAAGCTAAAAGGACCACTGAAAGAAACACACTTTGGCCCTGAAACCAGAGCCAAATCTGCCCTGACCAACTGAACACACATCCAACCAATTCCTGAGCAAAAATACCAACCAATTCGTCAGTAGAAAACCAACCATTTCCTAAGCATGAAATCTAGTCAATCTAGTCCAAGTTCAAAAGGATCAAAATCTGATTAATTCCTTTTGTGAAAACCTTTTCCCTGGAAACACTGTGCCCCTATATAAGGCCCTCTGCCTGTTCAGACAGCAGTTGTCCTTCATCCTGTCAGAGGCAACGACTTTCCTACCCTCCTTTGTCCCAAATAAAATTTTGTATAATAGTTTTGAGTGAAGATCTCCTTTTGCTAGCATGGAGCAGAATCTCTCTAGGAGAGCAGAGCAGAAGAAGCAACCAATACCTCTTTGGGGACATTTCCTTAGGAGGGTGGAGCTCAGCTGTAATGGCTCTTTCTCAGAGAGGAACGGGATTGCCACATCTTTCTGGGAGTCTATTCTGCACTGTACCCCAGCTTCAGGTATAACCTGACTTTCAGAAAAATCAGGATAACTTTATCTTCACAGCTGTAGGTATCCAGGATACCTTCCTTTTACAACTTCAGATATAGCTTGAGTCAGGATACCTTTTCCTCCAGAGCTATAACACTTGTAGATACATCAACATAAAAGTTATTTAGGTAACGTTTTTATGCACATATATGTTGTATAGTGTTTAAACATTTTTAGACATGCCTGTCTTTCAAACATTTGAAAGACATTTGTTTATGGTGAAAACTTTCAAAATCTTTTCTTCTAGCTTCTTGAAATGTATAATATAACATTGTTATCTGTACTTACTTTACTGTGCACGCTACAGCTTCTTGCTTATAGATGCAATTTAGCATGCATACATCAATCTTTCTTGAGCCAACTATGAAGTTTTGGGTTTCCTTATGGCCTTGGGCCATACTTACTGTGTGATCTCTAAAAGCAGAGATCTACTTTTCTTGAGTGAGTAATAAAGTCATTTCTCAGACCAAACTAAAAGTTTAAATAAATGGAACCATTTAAAGCTCCAAATATTATTAGAGAACAGTAGTGAAAGTTTTGTTTCTTTTTTAAAGATAAAGAAAATTTTATTTAGGATATTTTAGTAATTTTTCCCTGGTCACATAGCAAAGAAATAGCAATGGTAGACACAAATCCAAGCTGTTTAGTTTGGATTCTATTCTCTGAACCAAGTTGCCATACTGTTGTTCATTTGTGTAGAGATGTTGAGGTTATTTCAGCCACACTCGATAGTCCAAGTACCTTCAAAACAACAAGACTTACAAGTTTCACTCACCTGCAAAAATATGTACTTCAGTGTTTCAGAAACACTTTAAACTAAATATGTCCCAAAGTGAATGCCTAGTCCTCTCTCCTAGTTCTTCTCTTTGGCTTGGTGCCACAGTACCTTATCATGTAGCTCAGGTTGGCCTTGAACTTTCAATTTCCTGCCTTAGTCTCTTCTCCCAGTCTTCTTAATTAAGCATCTCTCTATCAGAAATAGAAGCCATCTTCCATTTGATGGTATGATCCAGATACCTAAGCATAATCACTCACATCTTCTGGAAGCTTCTACTCACTGTCTTAAACCAACCGCTATCTAGGATTCCAGGAACAGCAGAGATTTCTAGACTTTCTTACAGCAAGAACAGTCATGTCATGTAAATAAGCATAATCTTCAATTTCTAGGAATGTCTTCAGGACCATTTTGCTGAACAAGAGTTGAGTTAATAATCACCTGACCAAGAGTGTGTAACTATGCATACCTCTTTCTCTGCCACAATTTTTCCCTTATTTAAACCTGAAGCTCATGTTAGTTGCTCAAAGATCAAATTGGGGTCACTGGACCCTTTTACCTATGTTATCCAATGTGAGCCCATTAAATCATTAAATAAATCTTTCTCTGTCTCTTACTATTGCTTGTCTTTTTAATTGGTGGGTTAGATGAGTGGCTGAGCCCAATCTGCTAGGACTCCTGGAGTGGGGCTTTTGTCTTTAAACACCAGTAACAATACTCTACTCAAATTTGAGAAATTCAACTTTTTTTTTCTGGGTCAGAAATTTCTCTTTTGACCTTTGAAACATACATGAAATATCTTACTGAAGAATAACTCTTCAAAAGGGTTATATAATTCTTTTTATTTTCCCAATGACCTTCAGCATGTAGCAGCATGAAACAGCTAGCCTGGGTCACCATCACCAGATTCCCAATTTCCTGCCTTCATGTTGGAACCTGCATGGCTAGGGAGACTCTTAAGATTTCCTTAGTGGTTTACTCTTGGATTGGGTGTCCCCAAAGCTTTGGTGAGAAAGGGAAAGGTGGATTTCATGAAGATGAGATGCTATTGGTGATACGATGGTTGTGTTAATTCCTGAGTATATGAATATCTGACCTGAATCCAAGAGGCCTTGAAGAGAGCATGGAATAACTGAATTACATGGAAGGGAGGGATGTTATTAAGAATGATTATTTTCAGTGTTTGCTGGGGAAATGACCCATGAGTTTCTCTTTTGTGAGATTGGTCTGGAAATCTGCCTTTGAATTCAGCCCTATCCCTTTGATACACATGGTCCCTCCATTGCAGTTTAACCTAATACTAGCATACTTATAGCCTTTATTCAAAACAATGTTATCACGTATCCTAAAAACAAAACAAAATGAAATGACAGAAAACAGAACCTCTCTTCTCTATTTTCCTCTCAGCTTACTTGCTTAGTACATCATGTACACATGTCCTACTCTAGCTGATCTCTAGGACCTTCCTAAGAAGGCATATTAATTGGTGTTATTATGTTTTCATTATAAGATTCACAGAGGAGCAGCTTTTTCTGTGAATCCCAGGAGCATCTATCAACCAACATCTGCTATTCTATATAACAGGTGTGTGCTAGAGGTTGAAAGGATAAAAAAAAATCATATGATGTCAGCCCAGATCATAACTTGCAACCTGCCACTCCCGCCAAATGGGTCAGTTGAGAAGGAAACCACACATAGAGCAGATGTCTATTAATAATTTGAGGAAGTGTCACAATTGAAGTTTACAAAAATATAGAGGGAAGGAGAGAGACAGTCTGAAGCCACCCAGGAGCCTAACGAATTTTCCTCCATTTGAAAGCTGGTATTGCCCCCTTAATCTTCTATAAGTATTAAATACTTACAAAGATTTTTTTTTTGCTTGTATCTATTTTTTTTTCTGAGACAGAGTCTCACTAGATGTCCCAGGAAGGCTTTGAATTTTTGGCTATCCTCTGTCTCAAGTATATTAATGCTAGCATCATAAACACATGCCTAAACTCCTAGATTTCCAAAGACTTAATGAAGATGTCTGAACAAAAGGAAGCATCTCTGTATAAGTTAGGTGAATTAGGAGTTGGATGAACCTAGATTGTCTGGTTCACACCTTTTATTGTATAGCTGAAGAAATAGAGGTCCAGGGACATGATAGAGTCTAGTTACCAAGAGTAGTTCATTATTCTTTCTACATTGCCCTAAAGTCATGTAAAGAGCTCCTAACACAAGGCAGGTTTGGTACTACTCTCAAGTTCCAGTATGCTGCCTATGTTGTTGTGTATGGTACCCTGAGCATGTAGTATAGTGACAGACACATTCTGAGCACTTGACAAGTCTCCAGAAGGCCTGGTAGCTGCCACTTTGGTGCTTCTGAAAACATAAAATTGAGTTTTCAAGAGTCCATGTAGGTGTACCAAGTTGAATAGCATCCTCCTCAAATTTCTGACCATCCAGAATGTATGCATGCAACTACATTAGGAATTAGGGGTTCTTAAATACTTTAATCAACTTAAAATGAAGTTCAGCTGGGGTAGATGTACCCAAATCTAGTGCCTGGTTTCCTTCACATCAAAACATGTGAGGAGAAGCTCTTGTGGTATCAGAGACAGATCCTGGAGTGATAAGGCTATAAGCCAAAAAACATCACTACTGTGCCTACCCACCAGCAGCTAAGAGCAAGAAAGGAATTTCTAGCTGGAGTTATCAGAAACATACTTTAATATGAACTAGTTCTCAGAACTGAGAAAGTAGACAACCATTGTTTCAAAACACTTAGTTTGTGGTTCCTCCAGAAATAAGAAGAGAAGTCTGGAAACTGCATGGAAAATGAATAAAGACCATTTTTTTTAACCACAACCTGGAGTTAATCTCTTGGATGACTGTAGTTGCATTTCTGTCTGACACAGCTACATGAGAGAACTCTAAGTAAAATAAACAGAACTGTTAAGGACTTCGAGCACATGAACATTCTGACATGAGATGTCTTAGACATTCTAGCTCAGTTGAACCTCCAGGTGATAACAATTCCAGTTGTCATCATGTGACATAGAAGTAGCATCCCAAACAGTGCAGCAAATATACTAAATTATGAAAGGTCAAAAAAGAATCATTGTTTTGATGAGAACTGCTTAGGTTTCAAAAGCTGGTTCTGAAAACAGGAAGTGGTTATTTGAAGATATTTTTTGAAGAAAACTTGAAGCAGTACGGGAGAAGAGTGAAAACAAAGTGAGAAAAAACATCACCAGTAAGAATGTAATATCAAGTGAAAATCTGGGCATGACAAGTTTGAGTTCTTCATGAAGCCTTGGTCACAGTACAGCCATGTTTACTCTTGTAATCAAAGTCAAAGACCCTGAAGAACCCAAACTCCCTTACCCTTTAGTCATTGGTTAAGGGCTATCCCAGAGATACATAGACTCATTTCTTGTTCTTTAAGAAGTAAGTACAGAGTGTTGAACAGCAGGAAGGAAGCCCTATGACAAGGGCAGAGGTGACAAGCTTTGGAGATGAATATGCACCCTAGGTAGCATGTGTAGAAATGGTGAGGGTGGGTGGACAATGTATACTGGTAATCTTTACAGTGTTTACATTTAACTTCAAAAGTCATTATTCTGGAAACTCACAATCCTGGGCAAATAAATAGTTTGTCACTATAGGAAACCATCCCAAGGGGATGAAGGTAGAGCTTGATGGTGTCATCTATGAAGGATGTAGAAACTTTTTCAACTTAGAATGAGATCCAAGAGTCCTCCAGAGATGGCATGTAGGAGGCCATGCATGCTAGAGGCTGACAGCAAACTGAGCCCCCTTTTAGTAATAATAGCTTACCACCAGTGACAGGCATAGATTGTTTCACACAGTTTTAAACACTGCAGAAGGGCAGAAGGTGATAAACATCTTTTAAGTTTGGCAAATACAAGCATGAGTGAGAAAAGAGGAAAAATCATCATGTTACATCTAAGAGATGGACTGGAGCACATTACTCAACAGTGTACAGACATTACATCATCCTCAGATGCAGATGTAAAGAAGAACAAGAGCCTGTCCAGAAACTGGGAAGTAGAGAACAGATTAATAACAGGAGGGGAGGAGTCAAGAAATTGGTATGAACCGAGCAGTGAAGGTTCATGCCTTTAATCTCAGCATTGGGTTGCAGAGGCAGGCAGATCTCTGAGATCTAAACCAGTATAGTATACAGAGGGAGTTCCAGGACAGGTTCCAGAGCCACACAGAGAAACCCTGTCTCAAAAAACCAAAAAAGAGGATGAAGAAGAAGAAGAAGAAGAAGAAGAAGAAGAAGAAGAAGAAGAAGAAGAAGAAGAAGAAGAATTTAGAATGAGTATTCTTAAGTTAGAAGGGCCATTTTATAGATATTTTCTAAGTTTATGGGTAAAATGATACTGGGGAGGTGAAGATAATGGCTGGAGGTTTTAATAGAGGAAGGCATAGAGTCCAAGTTTTTTTTTTGCCATAAGTAGAGAAATTGACTTAAATCAATTTGTATAGCTAGCATGATGAGCATAAGGCATCTGTCATCAGGAATCAAAACTCTTCAGTGACAGGAAGCAAAAGGAAAATTGTACTAAGCATCATAGAAAAATGCATGAGTTGAGGCAACAAAACGGCTTATGTTTGTTGAATCTCAACCTATGAAATGCTAAGGGGTTTTTGAAATCAAGAAGGATATTTCTAAAGGGCTAAACAAGAAGAATCCTACTTTATTCAATTCCCACAGGGAAATGCATAGAAAAGCTAAGCTTATAGGACATAGGACTTAATATGAATCTATCAAGATCAGCCCAGATGGGAAGCATTCACTTCAGCTGTAAGGTTATGTATACGTAGATTTACATGTATTGCAGGTATTTTTAGGTAGATTACTAATAGTAATGGTTCCTTGTGACTTTTCAGACATCCTTTCTGTGGTTGTACCATATTCTCCCCTTCTTTGTACTTTCTTTTTCCTCTCTTAATTAGAGTCCCATTCTTCCATTCTCTCTCTCTCTCTCTCTCTCTCTCTCTCTCTCTCTCTCTCTCTTTCTCTCTCTGTCTCATTGTTTCTGTCTTTCTCTATTGCTCCCCCTCCAAAGGTCCCTTTTTACTTCTCCAGTTTTTGCAGTTACTCCAGCTAATATAATCACATCTGAGGATTTGGAGTTAAGAACCTCAGATGATCAAAACATGCAGTGTTTGTCCTTTTTGTTCTGGGTGAACTCAATTAATAAGATCTTTGCCAGTTCCATTCATTTACATGTAAAGTTCATAATTTCATTTTTCTTTTCAGCTAAATAGTATTCACACTTGCATTATTCAGTCATCATTTGAAGGAAATTCAGGTTGTTTCCATTTCCTAGCTATTGTCAATAGAACAGCACTAAACAATGTGGCTAAGAAAGTATCGGTAAAGTAGGATGTTGAGTCCTTCAGGCACATGCCATTCAGTTGTATATCTGGGGTAAAGTTAATTTGAGCTTTTTTAAAAATTAAAATGTATTACTATTATTATATGTTAATGAGTTTTTCCTGAGTATCTGTCTGTGCACCACATATGTATCTGGTGCCTTTGGAGGCCAGAAGCAGGGAGTTGGAGTTACAGAGTGCTGTGAACCCTTATGTGGGTGCAGGGAATTGAACTCTGGTCCTCTGGAAGAGCAGCCAGTGATCTTAATCACTGATCCATCTCTCTAGCCCGTAGTTTTAGCTTTTTGAAGATCCTTCACACCAGTTTCTAGAGAGCGTGACTATACTAGTGTGTAATCCTGCCAACAGTGAGGGAAGACTCCTTGCTTGCACATTCTCTCCAGCATAATTGTTTTCTTGATGTTTACCATTTTGATTGGAGTAAAATGAAATCTCAGAGTTGTTTTGATTTGCCTTTCTCTAATTGCTAAGGACAATCAACATTTGGTTTTGAGATATTTCTTAGCCATTTTAATTTTTTTCTTTTGAGTATCCCATGCCCTTTTGTTTGAATATGTCTTCTTTTATTTTTGATTCTTTGTCTTTTGAGTTCTCTATATATTCTGGATATTTACCTTCTCTCAGATGTACAGCTGGCAGTGATTATCTCCTATGCTGTGGTTTTCCCCTTGACATGCTTCATTGTTTCTTTAGCTGTGTGGAATGATCTGCAACCTAGCACCTGGCTGGGTGGTGGGGAGGAGAGGAGGATCCCAACCTCAATGACAAGCCAACCTTGCTCACTTGGTGAGTTCTAGGTTCAATGACAGACTCTGTCTCAAACAATAAGGTTGGAGAACCATCAAGGAATATGTCCAATGTTGACCTTTAACCCATGCAAATACTGACACTAACGCTTTTTTGTTTCCTTGTTTGTTTTAGTTTTATGAAATCTTTTGTCAGTTGTTAACCTGAATCCTATATCATGTAGAATACTATGTAGGTTTTCCTCTAGGAGTTTTAGTGCTTCAGGTTTTCCATTTAGGTATTTCATTTATTTGGAGTTACTTTTTGTACAAGGTGATACATATGAGTCTAATTTCATTTTTCTGCATGTGGACATCCAATTTTCTCAGCACAATTTGTTGAAGATGTTTTCTTTGCTCCAGCATATGTTTTTGGCATTTTATTAACTATTAAATATCTATAGTTATGTGTATTCATGTTTGGATCTTTGATATTTTTCTTTTCCCCTGTTGGTCTACACATCTGTTTTTGTGCCAGGAACATATTTTTTTTACTACTGTTAACATTAATAATAATAGTAGTAATACCTAATTATTATATCTTGAGATCTAGAATTGCAATTCCTTTAGCATTATTCTTCTTGCTCAGAATTGTTTTGGCTCTCTAAGTATTTTGTGGTTCTGTTGTTTTCCTTACATGCTATTGCTCTTGTCCTTGACTGACCCCAGGGGTAAAGTTAAGTCCATGTTGCTGAATACATTATGCACTTTGGTCAAAGGACTTGAGCTGGATCTGACCTTAAAACCTTTTTGAGAACTATCTTTGATGGTTCTAGAAGACACCATGCAAGATTCCAACATATGGAGGAAAACAATAATTATACCCAGCTATGATGCCTATAAACCACAAGAGTCAACATGACAATACAAACTTAAGGGGGCAATAGAGGTACAGGTAACTTTGTGGTAACCAACAGATCTCCAATTGGCTTTAAGGCTCACTGAACAAGAGGTAACTTATACCTGATACTGGACAGGAAACCAGCCAACAACCCACGGTCAGTAAAGTCATGGATTTTGGAAGATAACCACTTCATTACACCAGTATAATCTCTATCTCCATTCTATATACTTATTCTTATATCCATGAGTAAGTGTAATTTTCACCCCCATCAGGAAAACTTCTCTTTTTTACAGATAGAAACTGTTACAGAAAACTATAACTGGCCAAAAGGCAGAGTTGGGGAGCCCAGTCCCAACTGATACATCTTACAACACAACTTAAGCTTTCCTGCATTTAAGGCTCGGGGATCATTATAAAAGAAGGAGGAAAGACTGCATGAACCAGAAGATCAAGGAGTTTGCTCAATACTTTTGTGCCTTCTAGAATGCCAGAGAAGCTACACCTACAAAGTCTCAGCATGGCTGTCTAAATGTGACCTGAGCAAAAAGATCACAACAAACATGCAAATTTGGATGGGGAAGATCAAAAGGCAATTAAGGAAAGCTGACACGGGGAGAAGTCATCTTCCTCAGGAAAGAGCACATCAACTGCTTATCCAATACCAAATGGTCAGCCCTGAAAACATACACACGTAACATTATAAGGACTGAGCAAGTTGTATGTTGTGGAATATTAGTTGAGGATGTGTTACATTTGTTTCTGTTGTGTGATATTTGCTTAATGATGCAAAGATGTGCTGCATTTTTCTGTGTTGCATTTGTTTAACTCTGTAGCTCTGTGTTCCTTTGCCTGTCTAAAACACATGATTGGTCTAATAGAGAGCTGAATGGTCAACAGCTAGGCAGAAGAAAGGATAGGCGGGGCTGGCAGGCAGAGAGTAAATAGGAGGAGAGATCTGGGAGGGGAAGAGGAGTGAGAAACAGAGAAGGAAAGAAGGACACAGAGGGTCTGCCACCCACTCAGCCAGCCACACAACCAGTCATGGCGTAAGAAGAAACTAAAGATAGAGAGAATAAAGAAAGATAAACATCCCAGAGGCAAAACATAGTGAGAGAGAAATGGAATAATTTAAGTTAAGCTAGGAAAGCTGACTAGAAACAGGCTAAGCTAAGGCCAGACACTCGTAAGTAAGAATAACTCTTTGTATATTTATTTGCAAGCTGGGTAGTGGGTCCCCAAAAGAGTAAAAAGAAAAACAAACCAACGGCCATTGTATTTATATATTTAGGAACACACACATAGACACAGAATACAAATACAATTTTCATGTGTACATATAACAACAATGGAAATAAAAAGGGGCCATGAGTTTAAAAGAGAAAAAGTAGGGAAACATGGTAGAGATTGGGAAGAAGAAAGGAAAAGTGAAAATGATAAAACTATATTATAATACAAAATTTAAAAGATTAAGACGAATTTGTACAAACTAGTGATGAGGAAAAGTACTTAATATCACCCACTTATTTTTCATTTGTGTTTTTTCTTACCTTAACTGTTTTAAAGATATGAACATCCCCTATAGGCCCAATCTCTGCTTTTCCTAGGAGAAATCATAGTTACAGAATGCTTGTGTCTTCTCTAGATATTAGAAATACTTATAGAATGGGTATGTATTGGCTTCATGAAGTTCAGAACATTTGTCCATTTTCTCTCTTCCTGTTCTAGCTTCATCAGGAAAACATTTCCTCAGATATAAATGTCTATCTAGTAAGCTAATGTGAAGCAACTGAAAATTTCCACTCATAGCTTTCATTTAGGTATATAAACATTTGAATGTGTACATGTTCCTTCATTTACTTACTAGTATATCCTGGAGATTACTCTTAATGATATAAAAAGATCACATTCACCTTCTCTCTCTCTCTCTCTCTCTCTCTCTCTCTCTCTCTCTCTCTCTCACACACACACACACACACACACACACACACACACAGTATATGACCTGCCACTCAGTAAGTTTCTTATTCATAAATATTTGCTATGTTTTTGCCATTATGTTTTCCATCATATAAACAAATTGAAGGAATCACAAGATCATCTCCTTAAATGCTGAAAAAGCCTTTGACAAACTCCAACACTTCTTTATGATAAAAGTCCTGGAGAGGTCAGTAATACAGGGAAAATTTCTAAGTATATATAGGCGATTTACAAGAAGCCAATGGCCAACATCAAACTAAATGGAGAGAAACTCAAAGCAAACCCAATTAAAACAGGAACTAGCAAGGTTGTCCTCTCTCTCCTTATCTATTCAACATAGTTCTCAAAGTTTTAGCCAAAGCAATAAGAGAACAAAAGAAGATTAAGGGGATACAAATTCGAAAAGTAGAAGTGAAACTATCTCTATTTCCAGATGATATGATTGTATACATAAGTGACGCACAAAATACTATCAGGGAACTTATACAGCTGATAAACACCTTCAGCAATTTAGCAGGATACAAGATTAACTCAAAGAAATCAGTAGCCCTTCTATACACTAAAGATACAAGGACTGAAAAAGAAATAAGGGAAACATCACTCCTTATAACAGCTGCAAATAGCATTAAATACCTTAGTGTAACTATAACCAAAGAAGTAACAGATCTATTTGTCAAAAATTTTTAATCACTGAAGAAAGAAATTGAAGAGGATATCAGAAAATGGAAAGACCTCTCATGCTTCTGGATAGGTAGAATCAACATAGTAAAAATGTCAATGTTACCAAATGCAATCTACAGATTCAATGAAATTCCCATCAAAATAACAACACAATTTTTTACAGACCTTGAAAGAAAAATACTTAATTTTATTTGGAATAACAGGAAAGTCAGGATCGCTAAACAATTTTGCTCAACAAAAGAACCTCAGAAAGCATTACCATCCCCTTCTTCAAGTTATACTATAGAGCTACAGTATTAAATACAGCCTGGTTCTGGCATAAAAACAGACTTGTGGATCAATGGAATCGGATTGAAAACCCAGACATTAACCCACACACCTATGAATACCTGATTTTTGACAAAGAGGTCAAAATATTCAATGGAAAAAATGATAGTATCTTCAGCAAATTATGTTGGCATACCTGGATGGCAGTATGTAGAAAAATGCAAATAGATCCAAGCCTATCACCCTGCACAAAACTCAAATCCAAGTGGATCAAAGCCTCAACATAAAACCATCTGCATTGAACTTGATATAAAAGAAAGTGGGAAATACCCTCCAATGCATTTGCACAGGTGACCACTTCCTAAATATAACACCAGTAGCACAGAACTAAGAACAACAATCAATAAGTGAGATCTACTGAAACTGAGAAGTTTCTGTAAGGAAAAGGACACAGTTATTAAAACCAAATGACAGTCTATAGAATGAGAAAAGATTTTCACCAGCCCTACAAGTGACAGAGGACTGATCTCTAAAATATATAGAGAACTCAAGAAACTAGAGCTCCAAACCCTGAATAACCCAATCAAAAAGTGGGGTTCAGAACTGAAAAGGGAATTCTCAGCAGAAGAGTTATAAATAGCTGAAAGACATTTGAAAAAATGCTCAACATCTTTAGACATCGGAGAAATGCAAATCAAAACAACTTTGAGATACCACCTGACACCTGTCAGAATGGCTAAGATGAAAAATACAGGTGATAGCCTATGCTAGAGAGGATGCGGAGCAAGGGGAACACTCTTCCATTGTTAGTGAGAGTGTAAACTCGTTCAGCCACTCTGGAATGCAATATGGCGGTTTCTCAGAAAACTGGGACTCAATCTCCCCAAGGATCCAGCAATACTACTTTTAGGTATATGCCCTAAAGACACACATTCACACCCCAAAAGCACTAGTTCAACTATGTTCATGGCAGCATTGTTCATAATAGCAAGAACCTGGAAACAACCTAGATGCCCCTCAACTGAGGAATGGATTAACAAACCGTGGTACATCTACACAATGGAGTACTACTCAGCAGTAAGAAAAAAAAAATGATATCCTGAAATTTGGTGGAAATGGATTTGGAAAATATCCTCCTGAGATCTCATAAACCCAGAAGGATAAGCAGGAGATATACTCACTTTAATGGACTTTAAGCAAAAACATTCTTTTTTTTCATTCAATGGTGATCGGTAAACAAAGTGATTTAACACATACACACACAGAAAACAAAACAAAACAAAACAAAACAAAACTTCTGGTTTATCTGTTGAAGGGTTGCTTAGTAGAAATTTGTGGTGGCCATAGTGCATCCATGAGCATTAGCTGTGACCTCCTGTGCTTTCTTTATCTGTAGCTGAGCCTAACCTAACTTGAGAAGCATTAGATTTTATTTTTTATGTTGCATGTGTTTTAGAGAAAAGAGAAGTTTTATTACTATATCAGGTTTTTGTTATCCTGAATGTTTTTCTTTGTATATAATGTTTTATATTGATTTTCAAGAAACCATAAAAAAGGAAAAAAATAAAAATAAAAACAATTAGGAGTAAAATAAATTTTAAAAATGAAACTAAAGCATATACAATTTAAAAATCAAAATCTCAGGGTTGTTTTTTTCTCCCAGCAGCAGTGCATGTAAGTGTTTATTTTGCCACATGCTCTCCATCTTTGGGTATTATTAGCATGTTTTTTTTCATCCACTGGGAAAAACAAATGTCATTGTTGTTTGTCCTGTTTCTCTACCTGAAAACATTCCAGAGGAGAAAACAGGACCTCCTGTTGTTCATTAATCAGCTGTGTTACCTGTAATATTACTGTGCTTTACTGCAGTTGTCAATAAGGTTTTGGAAGACATGATATGCTTGAGTTGTGAAATGGAATCAAAATATTATTTGGAATTCTTATGTAGAAAATAATTTTTATAAATGTTTAATAAAGTGGTTTCCATACTCAAAAAATTAATAAAATAAAAATATATCCTTATGATAAAAAATAAGCGTCACTACAATAAATACATTTGTAGTGTTTGGATGAGAGAAGTGAAATCTTTACAGCCATCACACTAGGCTTCTTAAGGAAGCCGTGCCCTTCTACAAATGTTTCAAATGCCAAAGGTAAGGGTCTGAATCAGATAAGCACGATTTATCTTGTATGACACTCATATGAAAGACTGTGACATGTTGGAATCGGTGAAGTCGCTGCCAGGATACTCAAGATCATGTCCAGTGATTACAACAGAAATGAAATCTGAAAGACTAGCTCTTGGGTGGTCACTGCTTGGATTACTAAGATGCCTTTGTACAGCGTGGTTTAGATTTTAATGCCACTATATAACACTCTACATCTGTGATTTTAATGTTTTCAAAGACATTTAGGTATCCGGGCCAATCCATAATGCTTCTTTAGTGAACCTTCCTTCATCATAGCCTTTCATCTCCATCATAGCTTGAGGCTTTGAGCTTATTATTTTGATCAGACTGACTCTGGGGACATCAGGCTGAAATGACAGTCTCCTCTTCATTTTATCTCTGCATTTCTTCTTGCAAGGGAGAGCAAAGCTGAATCAGACATGGGTGACAGTGCTAAAAACAAGCAGGCTTAGAATTTTTTAAGCCAGACACACACACTGTGTTTCTTTTTGTGACACATTTCCAGCTGAAGTTGGAAGATAGGGACACACCCTCACACCCTTGGAGGGTGTGATGCTGAATATTAACGACAGATGCTTCCAATGTCATGAGCTCCTTAGGCCTGAAGTTCTTGATAAAATTGGGTTATAAAAATACTGAGATAAAGGAACACATTCGAACCATAACCATTTTTCATTATAGACTACCTTGACAGCTGCTCTAAGCCTCTTACTGCAACACAACGTCTATGAACTTTCCAATAGGGTGCATATGTATTCTTAATATTCTGCTCTAGTTTCTTATGTGCTCACTTCTGGGAACTGTAGAGTTTATTCACTCAGACATTCTTGAAATGTGCATTCAATTCTGGTGAACGCATCCATCTTAGGAAGAGCCAGGGTCTGCCAGCCTGGAGAGTTACCTTTCTCTAACTCCATCCCAATCAACTGAATGGACTTGAATTCCATTCTCAGTGAATCATATCAATGACTTCAGCACAAATACAGGACATGTCCTTTGCACCTCCTGAATCAATGAAGAGTAACTTTATTACACAAATATGTTCAGCAGAAAATCAATGAAAGGTTAAGATTATTATTGATGTCTACACAGAATATTTTTTCAAATTATAAGGGAAATTGAGATGTGGAAAAAAAAAGCATATATGTTGAGTTTAAGATTTCTTGCCTTCAACTATACTATATATATCTTCATTTTGTACTTTGATATGTAACAATAACATGTGCTTATCTGTACACATACACAGTACAATACATGCATAAAAATGCAATATGAGTTCAAAATATAAAGATACCAATAATTCAGCAACCAGCAACAGCAGAACATATATCCAGAGACAGGCATGGTGGTGGATGCCTTTAAACTCAGTCCTGCAAAGGTAGAGGCAAGTAGATCTCTGTGAGTTCAAGGCTGACCTGATCTACATAGTGAGTTCCACGCCAGCCTGGGCTACATAGCAAGACCCTGTTTAAAATCTCTGGAGAAAACACAAAAGTATATTTGGCTTTGGTTCATATTGAACTGGATAGAAAGAGAGATATTTTTCTTTCACCTGGAAGAGTTAGAAAATGTCAAAGTGTCCAGTGCAAAGCCTGAGACTTGTCTGCATGTGTTCCTTACTCCCATGACTTTAGGGTGGTCTCGGGAGCCTGGTACTATGTTTAGTTTGATGACTTTTAGATGGTCTCAGGAGCCTACTACTATGTTTCTTGTGAAAATTCGAAGGAAACATAATAGAAAAATAACCTATTGGTCTCCTTTTTTTTTTTTTTAACTTTAGTGGTAGGCTAAGCGAGGGTTGGTGATTGGGATGCTTATAGTCGAGTAGGCATGTAGGAATTCCCTAGACTGCACTTAGATACTGACAGTGCCAGGCAGAGAATGCAGGGGAGTAAAGCAGGTAAGACCAGCATTTGTATGATCCACTTTTGTCACATTTTGTGCTCAGAATTTCAACTGCTTCGTTTCCAGGAGACAGTAGAGAGTAGGGAGGATTGATGGACAGTGTAGAGCATTGTGTTGTTTGCTCGATCCGGATTCTAATGGGATTTTTTTCCTCTTCTGAAGATTAGCATGTGTATACAAGTGCCTGTACAATTCCATATGGTCACGTGCAGTGTCTTTCTTGGGGGACCTATGGGTCTTGTGGTGGTGGAGGGAAGGCAGCTTGGGACCCTTGTTTTCTTCAAGCACCAGGGTGGTACTAACTCTACCTGCTGCTCTCATTTCTATCCAGGAGCTGTACCTGAATCTCCAGGGACAGAGTAAAGGGCTTCCAGGCCTTCATGCAAAAGCCTGGCCCTTTCTAGGAACTGACAGACAAGAAATGTTATTTCAGAAATGTTTTAACTTATGTTTTTTTTCAGTTATTCCAGATCTCTTGGCTAAAGGGAGTTAATATGCATAATGTATACATGCTCTGAAAGCTGTGTGAGTTTCGAAAATAAACTATATAAGATAGATTATCAAAAAGGTGAACTGTGAAGCAGAAGAACTAAAGATTACCCTTAAAATCATGAACACCAAGCTACTTCCATAAGGTGGTGTTCGGGGGGTAACAGGTGGGTGATTATCACCTCTGCTCTTGGGTGATGGCCATGCTGAGGGAGCAACAGACCTCTCCAAAAGTGATTCTGGGGAGCTGGTTTGCTCCAGAATTAGGAGAATCAGTAGCACTAAATGACTCATTGTCTTGTTTGTTTCCCTCCATGAAATGCTCCTGAACACTAAGCAACAGGAAAGAACCTGAAGAAGGCATTTCCATTCCCATGATTGCCTAATTTTTATCACCCATGAAAGGGCAGAGACAAAGAATACTTGTCCAATGTACTGTAAAAGCTGAGTTGGAAACCAAGGCTTGATTCTTTTCTTTTCCTTTCGGTATATGTAGAAATCACCCACAGTCAGTTAAATCACCCCTTTTTCTGTTTGATGATAAGATCAAAGAACTAATAAAACACAATGAATAAGATATATAACCTCAGGACAGGAGGAAGAGGGGGCCCCATCACCGGAGCTGGTTTCGAGGAACACAAGTCAAAGGTACAAGGATGTGCTTTTTTCCCTGTGACTTCCCTCTGATAAAGTCACTCATCTTACAGGGAAGGAGTTTTCCTTAGAAGCTTTGTTTCAATTACAGTTAAAAGCTGAAACTAATGATGTGATATTCAGAAAATGAAGGGAGAAGATTGTAGAGAGCTGCCTACTACTACTGCTGCACCCTAAAGATGGTGCTGATTTCCAGCCTCCAATACCCCGCCCCCCACCATGGGTGAGTGCTCTCTTTTGATAAACAACTCCTTATTTGGTTTGAGCCTGGGGTGTGGTTTGCTGTTGCGTATGTGGACCTATGAGCTGTGCCCACGTGGCTTATTGGGATTGGATACCCTGAGAGTATTTAGTCATTGGGTGGAGATTCCCAGGGCAGAAGACAAAGAGGAGAAGAACAAAGAGAGAACAATTGTAAAGTTCCCGAATAAACTGCTGAAAGAAGATCCTAGGTGTTGCGCTTTCCGTGCTGGCAAGGTTGCGCGTGACAGAAGATGACTTAGGAAACTATATTCTTTACATTTTGCTGAATGAAATCTAGCCCTTGGCTTCCTCTGCCCAGCTCTTAGGAATAGGGATTCCCAGCCCTTGGGCACGCACATTTTTTTGAGCAGTTTCTTTCACTCAGCTCAAGATGCAGTTCTTAGGTTAAAAAAAAAAATCTGTCTCTGTTCTAAGTCATAAAGTCTGGCCAACTTCTGCCACACTCAGCCACCACTGGCACATGTAAACATGTGGGGCTTAATTGCTCATGGATAAGTGGTGTGTGTTGGAGCCCAGTGAGATTTGTACTAAACAGCATCTATTTAAACAAATACATCAGAATATTACTAAAGGTATCACTTTTAGGTCAGCTACATCATTTGGAAAGTCTCTGGCTGAAAATGGTTTCTGAGGGCTATGCACAATTTAACAATGAGGGAATCATACTCACCTCAATACTTACTTTCTATTTTCATACTTGCAGTAGGCCTGGGAAAGGCACATCTCACTCTTGTTCTGTATGCTGACATTACTTCCAACTCAGCATTTTGTACCACTAAGACTCTGATATCTGGTTTGTTATTTCTTAATTCAAATTCTGGTACTGCCATGTTGTGATTCTGGAGCAAATCATGACAGCCATGGGTAGATTTGTTCTTTGCTCTGTTGGCCTTATTTAAAGAAATGGAAGCTTGGTCCAAGTACTCATATTCCATTTTACTCTGCAGGTGAATCGTCTGACCAGCTCTCATGTTAAACTATCACATACCAGCCTTTGATGGAAAGTATCTCCAATTGTCCTATTTAGCACACCCACATGGACGCTTCCAATAGACTTCAATGGCATTCACTTTGAGTACGGTCTTCCTTCTCACACCAAATACCCTGAATATTAGTGAGTGTGTACAAGGTTCATCTCTGTGGAACTCCCTGTGCCATGGGTGTTGTATAACAAGAGCCAGTAGCAGTAGACCTAGAACAGAGAGTAGTCATTCATTCCTCTCAAAAGTTCATGGATGCTTCTCAGTTGGTACCTCTTTGAACAGCCATAATTAGTTTCTAATTTTGACATTTATTTCTAATTTGGTCTCTCCCTTCTTAAGATTCTTGTAATGGTTTATTTCATATATAAAGTTTGTTGTAAAGCATTTCAACTCAATAAAAGGTAATTATAACTTGAAGAATTATTTTTACATTATAAACAATTAGAGTTATTCTTGTCCTCATATAGGCATGATGGGCTTCCATCCTTTGGGATTTAACTTAGCTTCTCTGGATCTTTTTCATAGGTGCAAATGGAAATAACACCTGCTTTAGTTACAAAATAAAATGTGAGACTGTAGATGTGTCAGTCAGCTTTTCATTATTGTAACAAAATACCCGTGAAAAACAATTTATAGGGAAGAAAATTTAGTTTTGCTTGGTTTCAAAGGTCTGTGCTTGTTTGATTCCGTTCCTTTGATCCTGGCTAGATATCATGGTGGAGAAGGGATTATGAATAAAGCCCCACTGTGTCCTTTCAGAAGGAGGAAAAGGAAAGAGGAAAAAAAAGAAAGCACAAGAAGCAGAGAGAGAGGGAAGGAGGGAAGGAGGGAGGAAGAGAGAGGCAGAGACAGAGGGACAGAGAGGCTGAGACAGAAAGATGGAGACTGACAGACAGAAAGACAGAGAAAATGCCAAGACCAGGGATGACTACAATCTTCTGAAGTTGATCCTCTATTACACTTCTATCTACAGCTCGACCCAACCTTCTGGAGTTCTTGTGCCTTACAATAGAGGTGTCAGATTTAGACCAAGCTTTTATTTCTTCAGGAATATTATATTTGTGTATTTTCTTTGTCTCTATCTCCCCCTCCCTCTCTCTCACTCTCTCTCTCTGTGTTGGGGAGGGGTGCTGTCTGTGGAGGTCAGAGGAATTGGTTCTTTCCTGCTATTGTGTGGGCCCCAGAGATGGAGTTCAAATGGTCAGGCTCAGCAGCAAGCACTATTACTCCAGTGAGCCATCTGGTCAACCTGAGGACCAACCCAGTATTTGACGCACAGCCTTCAGAAGGCATATACAATCCAAAGTGTAACAGGAACATAGAAGTCATAGTGCAGAGAAATCCTCAGTATATTTGTCCTGCCTCTTCTCTCATGCTGTTTCCATTTCTTGGCACTTTTTTTTAGAAGCCTTGATTCTACACATCTCTTCAAGTATGCTCTGCTCCATGCTACTCTACCATTGTATTATCATAATTTATTATCCATTTCCTTCATAAACCTTCTTTTCTGGGTTACTTGACCTCCAAGCTCCTTTACTTTCACCTTTTTTTTTTTTCTTCTTACAATCTGTTACCACCCACTCTTATGACTCCATGCTGTTCACTTATACCTTCATGACTTCATGGCTTGTTGTCTGTAATGCATGGCTCTGTTTTCCCCTGCTATTGGAATTTAAACATCTTTCAAGACTAATTCTACAAGTGTTTCTTTGTTTTCTTGAAGTCAGAATTATTTTCTTACCGCAGCTTCAACTACTGCTTAGCTATCATGAAACTTACTATTATAAACATTTTAATTATTTGCATGCATCTTTCCCATTGGACTGTGAGCTATTGAAGGAGATGATTATGCCTCATTTGTCTTTGACTCTCTTGGTACCTCATCCTGTATCACAGCAGAGTGGGTATCTGTCAAATGTTTATTGACTCTGTACCACATATATGTACTAAATGGCAACTGCCTAAACCAAGAGGCTAGAAATAGAACTGAAGGTAGTTTTTGTAGGTCACCAGCAACCTCTGTGATGCTGGTGGACGGCTGAATGGTTCCCAAGGGCAGAATGAATATGATGCCTTAAATTCATCATAACATCTATCTGAAAGAAAACATTTAGTCAGGAGCAGATGTAGGGACTAACATTTAATGACTTATAAGGTCCAGAGGAACATGAGAAATCAGGTCATATGCAAGACAAATGGATCAGTAAGAATAAGAAATACTGATAAACCCTGACTATGATATTTCTTCATCACCACACATAAGAAAGAGTCCTCATTTAAATGTATGGTTATAGAAAACTGGCCATTTCCGTTTTCAGGACAGTTGGGTCAGGGATGTTTCCTTTATCAATAGGAAACTGCTGTACAATTAAATGGATCAATGATGCAGTGAGCTAAATTAGTTTTTTTATAGTCAAATAATTGGACTAGCTGTGCATTCTACATTATTTCAGTTTGTACGAGCATGATCCTTGAACCTATTGTATAGGAAGATGACTGGACTGCTTTAGTCTATTGATTTGAGAAGCAGTAAAAGGTGATAGTTAGGAAGGGCCATGAAGTAGCATCAATAAAACGGTTCAGGGGATACACATCTGATACACAGAGTGGCTTTATGTGGACTTAATGATTTTTTAGAACAATTTACAAATCTGGACTAATTTAACCAATACTATAAAAATTTATCTTAAGATATGGAACAACATATGTTATGCATTTCCAGTGTTTAGGTCTGGTTTATGGAGCATTGTACAGCTTGCTGTCAGTGGTGAGTAAACTGTCTAAAGCTTTGATTTGTAGTTATTTTTTTCCCTGTGGTGTAAACACTCATAATGGGCTGGTGATAAACTATGAACAGTTAGTTACCCTGTTCTAGAAATTTCTAAACATTCAACAATGAGCTTCTGAGATGGGAGGGGCTGAATCTAGGAGACCACTTCAAGTGTATCCACATGAAGGCAAGAGATTGGAATCATGTGCTTTGGGGACTTCAAGCCTTTAGACTATCTAAGCACAACCAGTCACATGCCTTGGGCTTTGACTAGCATGTCTAGACTCATAGTAGAGTGCCCCCTGCAGTTTTGATATACATTAAAAAAAAAAAAAAACCAAGCAACGGGACACAAATGAAAACATAACTCCATTTTCTTGCAGGAGAAAACTAAGAACCAGTGATACCTCAAAAGCTGAGCAGGAAGTTTTTAGCTGAGATATTGTGACAGGGGAAGAAATGTTTGACTGTTGCCTGTAATTCCTGGCATGAGTTTCCAAATAGTTTGCAATTTCTTGAAATTTTGAGGTTTTTCAAGTATACATAGTAAAATCTTTATGAAAAAACTGAAGAAGTTCAGCCTTTCCAGTCGGACCCATGAAAAGGCTACGACAGAGGTGTGCCCCAGGACAGCAAAAGGATTTTCACTGTTCTCATAATCTACAAGGTATACTCCACTGTTTCCATTGCTATCACAGAGTGATGCAAACTAGGTAACTAAGAAACTATAGAAGCGCTTTTTGTCCCATAGCTCTAACTGAGAGGTCTAAGAACATCCATTGTGCTGTTATGTGACAAGAGCCTTTATGCTGAGTCATAACATGGCAGGCCCGAGAGTGAACATGTGCAAAACAGAAGAAATGATGTATAGGAGTCCAGGACTCTTGACTGGTGTCTGTGGTGGGGCAGACTTGAGGAACTGAGTCTTTTCTAGAGGCTTTCCTAACTCTGAGCAGTTAGGGTCAGAACTGAATTGTTGAACACTAATGAGCTTTTAGAAAATTGGCTGTCGGTGTGGAAAACTTCATATATCTGGTGCCAGAAGTGTTGTGAATGTATAAAAAAGAATATTTTTCTTAGTAGCAAACTTGGAACTGGAATCTGGCTGGCTGGACTTCTGAGGCAGTGTCCTATGCACAAGCTTTTGGAAGAGGAGCTGGGAAAGATCACCTCTGAGCATACGTGGAAACAGGACAAATGATCTTGATAAGGGTGTGGATGGGAGAGTGTAAGTGGGAGGTGATGTGGACCTGAAGCTCTCCATGGGCGCTAAACTGGAAGAACTGGCAACAGGGAAGATAGTCACAGACTTCGGTTTCTAAGTGGGCAGCTCTCTTTTTTCTCTTCTTCTCTCTATCTCTCTGTTTGTCTTCTTCCCTCATTACCTCCCACCTTCTTGTTTTTAATATTGTATAGTAACTCATTTCCAAGGTGGGGCTAATATTAAGGCAATCCATAGGATACATTGTAAGGAAAATGACTTTAGTCCTCTTTAAAGGTCTCTTCATACTGCAGTGTTTTGGTTTACTTGTACCCAGAGGCAAAGAAAATATTTAGATGGGTGATTCTGTAGATAATTATATATCAACATTAGCTGAGGAGCTTTTTAAAATTCCTGATAATACTCTCCCAATTAGAAGTAAACAAACAAACAAACAAAAAACAACCCATACATGGCTATGAGGTACAAATTGAGAAGGGAACTTAGGTAATTAGTTATTTTTTAAAAAAATTTACTATTTCTTTAAGAGTTTCATAAAATGGGTTTTTATCACACTCACCCCCCTGAAAATCCTCCTAGATCTAAGATCATCTCCTTATCCAACTTCATTTCTTTTTTTATTTTTTTAAATATTTACTTTTATTGTATGTGGATTGGTGTTTTGCTTGCATGTATAGCTGTATAAGGGTGTCAGATCTTGGAATTACAGACAGTTGTTAGCTGCCACGTGGATAGTGGGAATTGAACTCAGGTCCTTCAGAAGAATAGTCAGTGCTCTTAACTGCTGAGCCATCTCTCCAGCACAAATTTCATTTCTTTTTAAACCCACTAAGTCCAATTTATGGTGCCCAAACAATTTTTGGTGTGGTGACATCTCCTAGGACATGTAAGAGCTGGAGGGGAGTTCCACACTCTTGAAGAAAACTGACTCTCTTACTTTTCTCTATCTGCGAGAAGACACCATAATCAAGGTAATTTATGGAAGAGTTCATTGGGCTTTACAGTTCCAAAGGGTGAGTCAGTGACCATCATGGCAGGGAGCAGGGCAGCAGGAGGAGGGAAGCACAACACTGGAAATGTAACTAGGAGCTTACATCTTGAGATAACCACCAACAGGAGACCAAGAGAGATCCAACTGGGATACCGTGGGCCTTTGAAACCCCACAGCCTACCACTTGTGACAGACTGCCCGCAACAAGACCACACTTCCTAATCTTTCCCAACATTCCCACCAATAGGACCAAGCAACCAAACGTGGCAGCCTTCAGAAACAACACTCATGCAAACCATCACTCCCTCCCAGAAGTTATCAATCACCAATAGCTCTTTAACAAGAGATGGGGGCACATTATGTGCTTTTATTAAGCTGCCCACTTGATTTTGATGCACAGGTAATATGAGGTCTTTCCAGCTTGTTAGAGAGAAGGCTTTGCAAGGCAGGAGAGTATGGAGACAGTGACTGCAGTGTTATTTCCAAAGGGGCTACACATGGGACCTTGAAGACATCCAAGAACCTCTCAGAGCACCAGTTCAAGCAGTGACAGCTGTAGGGATGTCTGATGGCTAGCTTGCAAGTGTCAGGGTCCTACTTAGTGCAAGGACAGCTCAGGCCTGAAACACAGTGCTAGTGGGGAGGCAGTGAGTCAGCTTGGAAGTTTGGGTCTGAATTTAAAGCATACAATTATAGAACTCTAATGCTTGAGACATTACTTAGACATGTTAATATGAGCACGCTCATCAGGGATCTCCTTTCCTGCATTTTAAATTATATAAAAGTTTGTAAAAATGTGAATTCAAACCATTTTTACTCATTTACAAGAGCAAATTTCTAATTTAAAAATATAACAAACAGTTTAAGGTTTGAGGTTTGGTTGTTAGACATTAAGTTGAAAAAAATAAAGCTATGATTATCATTGCAATTTGACCACAAACAGGCCACATATTCTGCTTTCTAAAATTCTATCGTAATAGTCTTATATTTTTATTATTATTTAATAATAGTATTATTTTTATATGTGTGTATATATATTTATATCTTTATACACAAAATAAAACATGGTATTGCTAGGCATTCAGCCAATGGTCCTTTGCATGATAGCCTTTCAACTTTCACTGAGTTACACCCCTTGTAATACCCTACTCTACCTTTGGGCTATTGCTTACAAGGAGCATGGGATGCTTGCGACCTATATTTGGGCTATTGCATACAGGGAGCATGGGATGCTTACATCATCTATGCAGGGAGATCTGAGTCAAATTCACTGCCTCCTCATCTACTGGAACCAGGGAAGAGATGGAACATGGAAACAGATTGCACATGTTATCATACCTATTTACATAGGCTTGTTCTCTGTGAACTCTCATTGAAGATGTTCTGACATTATTAGAAAATATTACTGATAACTAAGCACTACTTGTAAATTTAAGGAAGGGGACAATGGGAAAAAAAAAACTTGTTTGGCGTGATCAAGAATTTGTTCTGCTTGGTCAGTGAATACAATTGTAACTCTGTTTTACTCAGTGAGCTACAGAATTTCAATGGAAGGTCATGCTGTTTTCATAAATGACTTGGGCATTTGAATGAAGCAGAGGCTGCCAAGTTGTGAGAAGCCTTTGTCACCTGTAAAAACTATTACTTCAGCTTTGCTAGAAAGTGGAAACAGTCTAACAGATTTTTACATATCCCTTTCTCAGATTCTCAAGATGTTAACAATTCATCATAATTTCCATTGTTTTTTTAGTGAAAGCTTTTAATATCAGTTGAAATATTATGTCACAGTGATTCTTTTAAATTCAGTACAATCCTAGGCATCTGCTGGAAAGAGATTTGAGGGGTAGAATAAAAACAAACATTCAGGAAAGAAGCATTTTTACTGCTAAATTTTTTTAAATTAGCATGTTTGTTGTATATATTAATGGAGTATAGTGAGTGATTTTCGATTTCAACAAAGGAATATAATGTGCACTGATATCAAATCACGGTAATTGGATATTATGTCATAATTTATCACTTTCATCTCTCTCTGTACATGCTTAACTGCATGCACGTACACACACACACACACATACATACACACACACACACACACACACACACACACAAACACCCCTTTCATTGGCTGAACCATTTAAGCTTCTCCCATGACCCTTTATGCATAAATCATTATGTATACTATTATACACAAATTCTTTTCAATGGCCACAGCTCAAATAATCCAACATAAGAAATAAAGATGCAATTACCTAATTTACAAATCTTATTCAACTTTTTCTGTTGCATCAAAATATCCTTTGTAGCTACCTTCCCTATATTCTTCCTGATTCAGGGTCCCATCTAGAACGACTGTTACATTTAGTTGTTGCCATTCCCCTGTTGTCCCTGTCATCAGGAACAGTTCCTTGGTTGTTATCTCTCATCACTTATCAGTTTTGAAGCATCCAGGCCACTTTGTACAAATCTCTCCATTGTCTGACATTGTTAGACTCATGGTATGCATCTCTGGTAGGTTCCCCACAAACGTTCTCTCTTCAGGTAGAAAATAGTATTTGCCCATGGGTGGTGATGGTAACCTTGATCAACTTAATGTAAGTGGTGTGCACCAGATTCTCTAGTGAAAAGCTGACAATTCTTTTCCTTTGTGTATTGTCTTTCCTGCTTTGAAACCATGCAGTCTCTCCATTTCTCATCAAACTTCCACCTAGTAGTTTAAGCATTCATTGATGATTCGCATGCCAATTAGCTACCATGGTAGTTGCCAGCTGGTATTTTTCTAAACCCATTTCACACGTCAGCCATTCTATTGTGAAGGGATCATTCCCATGTCCTCATTTATTCACTTGTTTATTTTTATCTGTATGGGCCAGTGGTGGTGATTCTGCTGTATAATTCATCACTATGATACTCAAGGTATCTCTGAACATGGCTGTCCATTGGACATTTCCCCATCAGTCTTTGAGTACTTTCTTTACAACAGAGACAAATATTTTTGGCTCATATATGCTTTCTTTCCCAGCTTGGGACTCAGTTTTCTAAAAGGACAAGTTTGGTTTTATTTTTAAAATGTTTTTCAAATAGAGAATTTAGATATCAAGGTCTGAAATCTAAATATTGCATATTCTTGTACTAGAGCAGTCCACTGCCTCTAGATCCTTTCAGAATACATAACCAGGAAACAGGCTGTGGAGATGTTTCTGTGGGCAACTGCTTGTGCAAGCATGAACATCCCCAGTACCCAATACAAAGCCTGGTGTCTGTAAACCCAGAACTGGAAAACAGAGGAGCCAGGAAGATCCCTGGGCCTCACTGGCTAGTTGGATTATTGGTGACATCTAGGTTCAGTGAGAGACATCTCAAATTTCTGGTGGTGACACATGAGGCAATACTCAGATACCTAATGTTAAGCTCTGGCATCCACAGCAAAGACAGAACCTAGGCAAGGAAGTTCCCAGGGCCAACTGCTATTTTCTACTAGGCTCCCCACTGAGCACAGTGCAAGAGGATTTTAGACTTTCACACTGCCTCTCATTTCACTGTGGATTAATCTTCTCTACAAATTAAATAAAC